>JBBPBX010010086.1:0-58625 GCA_038048925.1 Garcialebias charrua | reverse complement strand
CCTGCAACACGAATCACACGAAGCAGAAAGTCAACAAGCTGCCTGGGCAGTTAGGGGTGCGAATCTCTCAGTGTCTGGAGAATCGATTTGATTCAGATTTTTGGTGTCACGATTCGATTCCACATCGATTTTTTCGATTCAGAAACGATTTTTCTATTAAAATGGTCATAAATTTAGTTTCAGTTTTGTAACTGACAAGCTGAAAAGAATAAAACAACAATGTAAACAAATAGAACATTTATTTAAAACAATAATTTTAGGTTCCTTATTGTATGTAATTTTTTGCAACGTTTGATATTTATAAAAAATAGGAACAAATAATACAGGAATGCATTAAAATTATTTAAACAACTCAAAGTACTGAAGTTTTATGATTTGGTGGACTATAATATTTTGTTAGTAATGTATAGGGCTCATAAGAATACTACGGTACCCTCAAATGTATTTTGTTAAGAGAGAAAGCTGCTACAGTCTAAAGGGAACTGAAATTTTTGCAAAGCCAAGGACTAGTTTGAAGGGACGGTTTATTTCAATACAGGGAGTTGAATTGTGGAAGTTTTTGTGAAATGATGTTAAAGATGTAAACTCTGTGATTATGTTTTAAAAAATTATCAAAACTAAATTGTTAACAAAATACAAAAACTTTTAGTTAAGTGTTTAATGTCCTAGATATTTGTAGATTGTGAAAAGTTATTCTTTTTGCTCTGTTACTTATAATTATTGTTTGAATTGATTGTTTGAACTTGTTTTGTTTTTGAAAAAAGGTGCAGATAAAATAAGATTTATTCTTTTTTCTGCCACATTTCATTTTATGTATTCTTTCATATACTATGAGATATGGTTTTATTTTATTCATCTTTTGGGTTTTAATGTAAAAAAAATAATAATAATCGATTTTGGGGCTTTTAGAATCGATTCTGAATCGCCAGGACTAAGAATCTAGATTTTTTAAAAATCAATTATTTTCCTGCTCCCCTATTGGCAATTGACGTGGGTTTTTACGAAGCATCCAACATCACTTTAAAGAACTTAAGATCAGTTTGAGCCGCTTTAAAAATCCTAAATTGCAAGCTGACCTTCCGGTTCCTCCTCTTCGTCTTCGTCATCGCTCGACTCACTGATGTGCACCGTGATAGCTCTGTTCGTCACGGGGCTCCGGTCAAAATAAACGCCAAAGCCGATGTCGTAGCCGTCCGTGGTGAACTCCCAGCACACTTTCTTAGCCTCGGGAACCGTGGGGACGTTGACCGTCATGATGTCGCCGCGGTACACCGTCACCACGCTGTCCTTCTCCGCTCGCAGCTTCGCCTTCAGCTCCTTCTGCGTAGCGGACGTCCAAGTTGTCGGGGGTTGCAGCGGTGGCATCTGGGCTGAAATCAAGACGGAAAAATCAGCCGCAGGACACTGTTTTTATGAAAACCACGCGTCCAAATTAAGACGCAGCAGCCGTGAAGTCGCACTCAGCAGGTTCTCACCTTTCATCTCAGAGGACAGCTGACAGCTCCCAGCACTGTTCTCCTCCTCGCCTCCTTCTTTCAAGGCCACCTCAGCAGGAGCCTCTTCATCACCCTCAAAGTGCACACACACATACGACATATTAAAACAAAATCAGGCCTTCCATGTGCATTCATATTTGCTTTTTATTATTACCTTGGAAAGCTGTCTTGAATCCTCACTTTCATCCATGTCAGACTGGGTGCAGCTCTCTGAAAGATTAGTATTCTGGAGTCTGTAAATAAAAAACAAATAACAAAATGTTGTATAACTACTTCCAGTGTGTTGATCAGCTGTGAGCAACAGGTTACCTGTCCGGCGGTGTGCTGCTGCTGCACTGTTTGGATGCTATTCCGGGGAAGGAGGAGAAGGACAAGGAAGACAGCCGAGACTGGAGCTCCGATGTCGCCTCTAATCTCTCCATGGCTGTCATGACAAGACAAACACCGCTGTGTGTGTGTCGGTGTGTGTGTGGAAGAGAGAGGACACTCCGCCCCTCAGCCAGGAGGAGGGAGACAGAAGAGAAGTTAGAGACTAAACAAACTGCTGCTTGACACCATTACATATTTCCTGAAGCGAAACACGACGCACGCACTCATCTGTGTTAGCTCGCTTTTATTTTGAAGTATTACAGCTGGCTAGCTGCTAGCTACCGAGCGAGCACTTTAAGACTTACCACGACGTAGAGCTGATTGTCTGATGTGACTTTACTTCAAAACAACTCAGGATAACTAAAGAATCGCCTCCATGTCACCACAATCAGGTGACAAGTCTCGACGCGCTGCTTCTTCTTCGCAGGGGAAGGAAAAAAAAAAAAACGTAGATTTCGGCGACTTCCGGGTTTTTCCGAGCGTTGACGGAAATCTCCGAATCTGACAGGACGTTCCTGCTGCAACATCTGGATGCTCCCTGAAAGAACGGCCCAGATTCATATGAAAACTATATATGTATACAAATTTCATAACACTTAAAAATATTCTGGAACATTTTGATTCAAATAACTTTATATTGCAAGTTCAAAATTAAAAATGTAATATCAAAAAATAAAGGGAATCAGGCCTTTGTGCATATTAGCTCACAGCTCTTGGAAAGCTAATAATAATAATAATGAATTTAATTTATAACGTACTTTTCATTAATGAAAATCTCAAAGTGCTACAAAGTGCAACAAAATTAAAGGTCAAATAAAACAAGTGATAAAACAAGTAAAACCAATAACAGTATCAACTAAGGTCAAAGATAGAATCATGAGGAGGCAGAGTAGGCTCGCTTAAAAAGAAAGGTCTTCAACCCGCTCTTAAAGTTAAAGCTTCAGTATGTAGCTTTTTTTATGAACATATTTCTTCACTCTGTCACTACCTCCTGACAGACTGATGTTAGCCAGGTAATCTCTGAAAAAAAATTAAAAAAAATATTGTCCCCTTGCTTCTCCAGGTGGTAAATAAGCATTTCTAAAAAGAAAAGGTGACCCGCCATTTTCCAGCCAATAAAAACAGAGTTTGTAACCAGCCAATAAAAACAGAGCTTGAATTTGAATCAGCCAATAAAAACAGAGCTTGAATTTGAAATTCAACAGACCACAAGGGGGCAGAGCCACATATGGCTCTGAGGGGGAGGGATCAGAATGCTTTGCCTGTTGAAAATATTTCTTATGCCTCCTACCCACTGCACAACACGAAACGCGCCTGCCGTCCCCTTTTTGCCGCTGGTCACGGTCCCACTGAACCACTGAACACCGTCTGATGACGTACACTAGGGGGTAGCAGAGGGAGGGGTCTCTGGCTTGTTTTCCGGGTTCAGTTGTTGTTTTAACTGCACCTCCGACGGTCTTCGATGAGATTAAAACTTTTTTTTATGTTTGGGGTGATCTACACTGGAGAGGACAGCAGCCTGTCAGCAGCAACTGTAAAAATGCCACGTTTCTTACCGGAGTTTGGGTCCAATTCCTGGAGGCTCGATCCGGTGAGTTTAAAAAGTCCGAAAAAAGTCCCGTTGTGGTTGTGTAATCAGATAGCGAGGCTCTCCCGACTGTTTGCCGGATGCGTCGAGCCGCCAGAGATCAACATTTGGGACGTCTGCGGCTCGACGGCGACGCGCGCGTGCGTGTGCAGGCTGCCGTCGCGCCGCTTCGATCACTCGAATCTCGCCGCTTCCTTGTTCGCCGTGACTCCACGCGTCTCCTCCATAGACTTTGAATGTAAACCGGTGTTATCCGGCCGCTTCGGCCGCTCGACAAAGGGGGCAGTGGGTAGGAGGCATAAGTGCTGCAGTTCTACAGAAACTGCATACTGAACCTTTAACCAGTGACTGTGGAGCTTGCAGGCAGTCAGAAAGAGAGTTCCATAGGCGGGGGGCAGCCATACTGAAAGCCCGGTCTCCCATGATCCTTAATTTGGTTCTCGGAATGTGAAGGAGATTACTGTTCTGTGACCGCAGAGACCGGGTGGATGAGTATGGAATAAGAATATCCTTTAGATAATCTGGTGAAGTTCCGTGTAAGCATTGGTGTGTAATGAGAGCAGTTTTGTACTGAATTCTGTAGGTGACAGGAAGCCAATGGAGGTTATGGAGAATGGGTGTAATATGTTCAAATTTACGAACTCTCAACAAAATCCTTGCTGCACTGTTTTGAATATATTGAAGCTTTTGAAGGTATTTACCAGGGATTCCAATAAACAGGGAGTTGCAGTAGTCGAGTCTGGAGGAGACAAAAGCATGGACGAGCTTCTCAGCATCAGAAAAAGCTGTCTTGAATCCTCACTTTCATCCATATCAGAACCACTAGACCAGGGGTCTGCAAGCTTTATGATCAAAAGAGCCACTTCTGCCCCTTTATTCACTAAATTAATTGTGTCTGGAGCCACAATACCTGCTACAACTGGGATTCTCAACTGTTGGCCTACAGACCACTTTGGCGCTTTTCTGGACAGTACAGGTGATTTTATAAAACTAAAAATATCTAATGATTTTTTTTTACATTTATTGGTATTTTTACACTCTAAGACCTAATAAAAAATGAGATTATTGTAAAGAAGGAAACAATATAATTTTTGCTCCGTTTTAAAAATTAAAACAATGCATTCTTATGTGATTTTTTTTCAGTTGTAGAAAACGTACGTATCCTACTTTGAAGAAATAAAGCGTAAAATGAAAATGATTATACTCCTTGTAATGATTCTAGTATTCATATATTTGCTAAATAAATTACAGGAAAACTGCTAAAACTAGCCCTTTTACCGGTAGTTGTTGTTTTAACAACCAATAAAATTCAGTTTTATGTCAGTTTTGGTCAAAGCTTGAAAGAGCCGCTGCAAAGGAACCAAAGAGCCGCATGTGGCTCCAGAGCCGTAGGTTGCAGACCCCTGCACTAGAAACAGCTTCTGAGGCTGTTAGACTCATGAATATCTAACCAGAATGATCACTGTGAAAAAAATCAATCACATCATGTTGCTGCTGATCTGTTTCATGTCGCTGTGTTCATTCGTGCTCATCTGCTCATACAGACTCATGTTCGTGCTGCTGTACGAGGTAGTTTTTATGCTATTGGTGCCTATGTTTTTGTTGATGTTTTTCTTAGTTTGTATCTTGTATCTTATTACTGTTTTTCTTTTACATTTTATTGTTGGATGTAACTGGGACCCTGTGAACATAATCTCGTTTCATCACATGTACCACATGTGGTGTGAATGACAATAAAGACTCTCTGACTTTCAGTTCAACAAATATATTTTATTTAAACGGCAACAATGCTGAGCAAAAGTCTTGAGTTTTCTCTAGTTGCTTTAACATTTGCTTCCAAGGAGCTGGGCTTTCTTGTAATCTTTTAAAGTGGTCTTGATCAATAGTTCTTCAGGTCTTCTAAAAACAAAACTGCTGTTTTTATTAATGACATCATGCAGGACTACAAAAATGAACACTTTCTCAGAAACATTGTAATCCTTGCTTTAAACATAAATTAGAACAGATTCAAAACTTCTACAAACAGAGCGCATTATACCAAATACAAGTAGTTAAGGAAAAGATAAGGTATATTAAATTGTTCAGATTAAAATATGCATCCTATAAAGACTAAGCATTAAAGAAGTAACAATTTGTTGGATTTTAGAGCAATATAGGTTTACAGTGTTTTTCTAAAAAGACAATAAAAACCACATAAAAAAATTGGTTTATAATGGCTTTGCTATATACTGTATTAAAAAAATCATGTATTTTTTTATTTATGAAACAACTTTTCATACTCTAATAATATTGGTCTCTGTAGGAATGATTTATATGCTGCACAGATGCACTGTTGCACAGGTTTGCTGCTTGACACAAAGCGCAGCAGCGGGGTCTCCTTGGTTTGGGCATCAGTGAGAGAAATCCAAGGAAAAGGCCTTTGTTGTGTAAAGAAAATGAGATTCAAATGAATAATTTTGTTTTTCTTCATCTATTCCTCAATTCATACACCTCTGTGTCCTTGAGCTACTCACTCATCCGGATACAGAGCAGATGCACAAGAGGAGCTGATGAAACTCTGCGCCTCTAATCGCTCGTTGTTAATCCAGTCTTTGTTGAATACGCCATTAATTAGAGAAAGAGCCTCACCGGATCCCAAACATGAAGAAGTGCAGATATTTAACAGGCTGTACATCACGCCACAGACCCAGTCCAAACCCAAAGTAATGCCATCTACAAATTGAAAATTAGGATCAGCAACAGAATAAAAGTTTAGTAATATTAAATAAAATAAAAAGGGTTTACTACAAAAAGGCTCTGATGTTTGAGAAAGTATACCTTTCATAGTAAGAGGACATGATGCCTCTCTCAGTGAGGGATCTGAAAAAGCTGAGGTCGGATGAGAGCAGGTCAGCCACACATCCGCAATGTCACAACTTTCAAACTCATACTTTGGTTTGAGAACAAAACTGTGCCCAAGACGTTCAGCTAAACTGAAATAAAAAAATGTTAAAGAGGGATTAGATTGTTTAAATTAGAAGCAGAGGCTACACGTGCTGCGTGAGTGTGGATGTACCTGGTGACGGGCACAGCTGAGGAGAAACTATACACCAGGCAGCACGCCGAAAGATGAGGTTTGAGATCGGAGCAGACTCTGGGGAGGTGAGAAGGCAAACAGCAGAGGAACAGAACATCTGCCCAAACAGCCAGCCTGCGGTTGTCAAAAAAACACTCCACTCCTGTCGGGACACAGTCCTCTGAAATACAGACAAAACGTTTATTTTGTCAGTAAACAAGGAAATAAGCACGATCTGAGTTTGAAGGAATGATCACCTGGGCCCATTTTTACGTTCAGGCCAGGTGATGGAGCCCTAGTGATTAAAAAGCTAAAACCAAGATCATTCAAAAGTGCCGCCACGCACGTGGCTGCATTCAGATCCTGCAACGTTTTACCATGTGTGATTGGAGAACATTATCCAAAATCAAAATCCTCTGCTTTACCTGACAAGACTGAGGGCTGAGAATCAACCTGAGACAGAAACTTCCAACATCTACTGCTGAAGTCATTGACAGATTTTCAAGTATATTATGTACCATCTAGTTACCATGTGGTATGCCTCTGCCTAAAAATGAACTTCCAAGTCTTAATGGGTTGAAAATCATTTGCACTAAAGACAAAGACAAGTAGAACGTGTTCATTGTGCATGACCAGAAACCACTGAAACATTACTCTAGGCTGGTTTCAAAGAGAACAAATGCTCTGTACCAAGGAAAACCACATAAATTATATTTATCATAGATCCTGTCTTTTTGAATACTGTACACATCATGTCAATGTTCATGGTGATTGTTTCCATGTGGTGAAGGTGAAGTCATAACACCAAAACATCCAAGTTAAAATCTCTTGACACTTGTTGCTATTTTTTTATTTATCTAACCTTTTGCTATTTTACCTTTTAACTGAGCGTTTTGCAACTTTCAGCTTTTGACAAACTTTTTGCTACTTTGAGCTTTTAGCCTTTTCAAATATATATCCAGCCTTTTGCTATTTTTTAGTTAGACGTTTACTAATTTTAACTTTTAGTTAGCAATTTTGTTACTTTTAGCTGCTACGTTTAGCTTCTAGCTAGCCTATTACTAATTTTAGCTACTCTTTTGTTACTTTGAACTTTCAGCAAGCCCTTAGATGTTTATAACTTTGAGTTTTTTAGCAAGCATTTTAATCTTTTTAGCTTGCGTTCTGCTTATTTTAGCTTTACCAACATATAGATTCAGCTTCTTTGTGCATCATTCACATTGTATTTTTGCAGAAGATGTACAAACCGGATTCCAAAAAAGTTGGGACACTAAACAAAGTGTGAATAAAAACGGAATGCAATGATGTGGAGGTGCCAACATCTAATATTTTATTCAGAATAGAACACAAAGTATCATTGTATGTATCATTTTAAGAGAAAAACATGTTATTTCAAAATTTCATAACATCAACAAATCCCAAAAAAGTTGGGACAAGTCCATTTTTACCACTGTGTGTCATCCCCCCTTCTTCTTACAACACTCAACAGACGTCTGGGGACAGAGGAGACCAGTTTCTCAAGTTTAGAAATAGGAATGCTCTCCCATTCATGTCTAATACAGGCCTCTAACTGTTCAATCGTCTTGGGCCTTCTTTGTCGCACCTTCCTCTTTATGATGCACCAAATGTTCTCTATAGGTGAAAGATCTGGACTGCAGGCTGGACATTTCAGTACCGGATCCTTCTCCTACGTAGCCATGATGTTGTGATTGCTGCAGAATGTGGTCTGGCATTATCTTGTTGAAAAATGCAGGGTCTTCCCTGAAAGAGATGACGTCTAGATGGAGCATATGTTGTTCTAGAACCTGAACATAGTTCTCTGCATTAATGGTGCCTTTCCAGACATGCAAGCTGCCCATGCCACAAGCGCTCATGCAACCCCATACCATCAGTGATGCAGGCTTCTGAACGGAGCGTTGATAACAACTTGGGCTATCCTTGTCCTCTCTGGTCCGGATGACATGGTGTCCCAGTGTTCCATAAAGAACTTCAAATCGTGACTCATCTGACACAGAACAGTCTTCCATTTTGCCACACTCCATTTTAAATGACCCCTGGCCCAGTGCAAACGTCTGAGCTTGTGGAGCTTGCTTAGAAATGGCTTCCTCTTTGCACTGTAGAGTTTCAGCTGGCAACGGTGGATTGTGTTCACTGACAATGCTTTCTGGAAGTATTCCTGAGCCCATTCTGTTATTTCCTTGACAGTGGCATTCCTGTTTGAGGTGCAGTGACGTTTAAGGGCCCGGAGATCACGAGCATCCAGTAGAGTTTTACGGCCTTGACCCTTACGCACAGTGATTGTTCCAGATTCTCTGAATCTTTTGATGATGTTATGCACGGTTGATGATGATAACTTAAAAGTCTTTGCTATTTTACGCTGGGTAACACCATTCTGGTATTGCTGCACTATCTTTCTGTGCAACAATGGTGGAATTGGTGATCCTCTTACCATAATTGGCTTCTGAGAGACACGACACTCTGAAGCTCTTTTTATACCCAATCATGTTGTCAATTGACCTAATTAGTGTTAATGTGATTAGTGTGACCTAATTAGTGTACATTTTTTTATATTTTGTACGTTATCATTTATGGGATTATCTTGTATTGTGTTTCTTTTGTAAAAAAATGAACAAATTTAATAAACATAAACATAATTGGTCTTCCAGCTATTCGTTATATGCTCAATTTCCTTTTTCCAGCCACTTATGCTACTTGTCCCAACTTTTTTGGGATTTGTTGACACTGTGAAATTTTGAATCAACATATTTTTCCTTTAAAATGTTACATTTACTCAGATTAAACTTTTGATCTGTCATCTATGTTCTATTAAGAATAAAATATTGACATTTGCCATCTCCACATCATTGCATTCAGTTTTTATTCACAATTTGTTTAGTGTCCCAACTTTTTTGGAATCTGGTTTGTAACCTATTATTATGACATCATGGATTTATGACATTTAGTAAAACAGAGACAAATTTAAAGAGCAAAGAACTTGTTATTGAAACGAGTTGGTGCATAAATGACATTTTTTAAATTTATTTTGACTTGATCATATACCTGCTGCTTCTGGATTTCTGGTGGAAATCTTAATGTGGGAATGCTTGATGCTGGTCTGACGGAGGAGGCAGGTGAGGAGCTGTTTCCCCAGGTGACCCAGCCCAAGGATCCCCACACGGAGGTCACAGTCTGCTCCTGGAGCCACTGAGTCTCTGGTAGCGGAGAGACTTCGTATATTACGTCTGAAATTAACCAAAAATTAACGTAAATTACACTTCAATGGAAGCATCGTTTAAACTAGGAGCTTATATAAACTTACGTCAATGTGTGGACAAGCTCACAGACAAAAGCTGCGTGCGCGCACCCGCAAAACGTCAGTGCAGCGGAGCGCGCACGGAGATGAAGTAATTTTTTCTCCTCGACGCTTAGTCCAGTCTCAAATGAACCACTTAAATCAGAAAACATGTCCAAAACAGTTTTAATATATGTAAAATAAAGGCTACTGAGTAGGTTTCGTATTGTTTTCTAACACAGAAGAGAAAGAGCGTTGTCCTGTTGTCATGACAACACCTACTTCCGATTTCTTTGGCAAATTTTTCAAAATAAAACGAACAATCCTATCACAATGCAGATATTTACAGTAACAATAATAAATCCAGAAACCATAATCAGAAGTGAGTTTAACTACTTTAATTCCCCCCCCTTTTTAAATACAATTACTTTTATCAACTGTACATGTGCAATTTATATTGCTCTTTCCACATAAATACTGTATGCATATCAAATGTCCAACACAAATGATCACAACATAAATCAGTATTCAAATCGACTGAGCAGGATTTTAAGACTTAACTTGTCAAGTAGATGCAATGCTTGTTTCAAGAATTTGAAAATGTAAGCTGACAGCAGACTAAACAAAACAAAATTAAAATTTTCAAGTTTAAAAACAGAATTTTCAGCACAGGATCTTAATGCAACACAAACGTCTCACAGCTACTCTGCATCCTCCTTTTATTAATTTGGGACAAGTGATCTTCTAAGTTGCTTCAATGCACTGATTAAATAACTTTGCACAACTTTAACACATTTGGGTTCTATTATTGTTTTCTTATATTTGCATGAAATGGTACAAATTTCGATTATTTACAGTAAACAGCCAATATACAGTACATGTATGTGTAATAAATTAAGGGTAGTTGCACATTTACAATAGTGTTTACTGACATCAAGAAAAAAATGATAACAAATCTGTAAACAAAATAAGAAGCTAAAAAGGGACACTGTTGTGCTTTTTACATTTGACAGAACTTAAGCCACATCTGGATATGTGGTTATGACGATATGCTTACAAACGTATTATTTCCCTTTGTGTAAGCAAATGCTGCTGATGACCATGAAGGCACTGTGAGGGGAAACAGGTAAGCTGATTTACTTCTGCTTAATTTGTCATGAGACAAACAGTTTTATTTACAATCAGAACGGGTTGTCCAGTTTTCCAAAAGCGAATTAAAACACAAAAAGTTTCTTGGCTGTGGCTGCAGCACAGTCTTCAGTCCCCGTACAGCCATGACATTTACTCCTCCCCGTGCCTCCATTTCTGCGACTCCTCCTGACGTGCATCCGGGTGAATCTGGTTCCTCATCCCACCCAAGACGTTCGAGGTGGCTTCGGTGGCCATAATGAGTGGCTTGACTACCGCAGGTGGCAGCTGGCGAAGAACTCCACCAACAGCTCCCGTCATGCCCCGCTGCTCGTGCTCCCGTGTGGCTGTGTCATAGATGGTCAGTGCTGTGTCTGTTATACCCTGTGGAGGAAGACATCCTTATTTGCACTATTTTTTTCACTTTATTTCAGTCGTGTAAAAATGATAGAGCTTCTGTTTAGCGGATTACCTCTTTCACCACAGTGTAAGCTTTGGCTACACCTTCTCTCAGGTCAACAGGCTGATGAGCCAGGCCATAATGGGAATAACGTTTTACCCTCTTTGTGTCCCGCTCGTCGAGAACTGGAGACACCATGTCATAGGCGGTCTCAGCTGCTGTCTGAAGAGACAAACACAGACACAATGCATTGATAGATCTCCTGATTGCTTTTCATAAAATGTGTGGGACAACAGTGTACCTGTATGGTCCGAACCATCCTGTTTGTGAGCTCCAGAGCAGCCATGGCTGTGGAGGTTCCAAAGGAGGCTGTGCCACGCTGAAATCCCCGGACTATTCGGCCATCCTTTCTGTACTGCTCAATAGGGAGCCAAACCAAGTCTCTAAGGCCATGAACTGAACAAAACATCAAAGATTTTCTCAGAAGCTTATCACTCTATCTAGAACCCAAAAAGTATTGAACCTAAACGATGTACGAAAATTTGTTTTCACATTTAAAAAAAAAGTTTTCTATTTAAAACAAACACAGTTATGGTAAACACCTGGTAACAGCTGAACAAGGAGCCTTATGTCCCAAAAGGGACAAAGAGGACTAAAAACAGCTCAACAATAATAATAATAATATTTGAATAACAATAAATCTAACAATTGTTTGTGGTTTTTCCAGGTTAAAATAACAACTGAACAATAATTCAACATAGACTAAAATAGAACAGAATAAAATGTTCTTAATTGTCAATGTATGGCTTGTATACAATGAAACAAAGAAAGGCTCTAGTCTAGTTTGATGCATCTGCAACACAACATGTGAAATATACAGAAAACTGATTTAGGTTATTAATAGGGATGCACAATATTATTGGCATTGTATCGATATCGGCCAATATTAGCGATAAAGTTAAATATCGGACATCTGCCATTCAATCAAAATAACTCACTGATATGCGCTGTTTAATACAGTGTATATATGTATATATATATATATATATATATGGCACTGTTTTTGTATGACAGCCCAGTGACAAGGATGCCTGCAGCGCCAGCCCGTTATGACGTCACACGCCGTTGAGTTTAGATTTGTGAAAATGTACAAATTTGTACAGTTCGAGTATTGTCTTTGTGTTAGAGAGTAATTATCATGAACAAATTTAATATTAAATATAATCCAAGTTAAAGTGTTACATCATTTTCAACCCCCTTTTTGACATCTGCATTTGGTATCAGGCCAAATTGATAAAGACCATGCAGAATAATGTAGTATTTTAATTCCACAGCAGAGAAAGCTATGTAGTCTCTGTAAGTAGGTCTAGGGGAAAAAAAAAAGTACTGTATTGGTATCGGTTATCGGCCAAATACATTTTAATATAACGGATATCGGCCAAAAATCCAATATCGCGCATCCCTAGTTATTACTTTGTAAGTTAAAAGCAGGATTCTGATTATAATTCTAAAATCCTGTGACTGGGTAACGAACGTGTGTTATACTCACCCAGTTTGACCAAAGTATGAATGGGTGCCACACCGCTCAGCAGTCCTTGAAGCTGATTGGTCTTTATATCATTTAGCCACTCGTTTATTGCATAAGAAAACAGCTTATCCACACCAAGTAATCTGAAACCCAAAGAGGTTTTACCTCATAACTTATGTCAATAACTCACATTATAATGTATGAAAAAGTTTCTTATATTTCAGGATAATGTACCCTTGTCTATAGCAAAGCTGCCTCAGTTTCAACTCTGAACAATTCAGTTGTGTCAGCCCAAATACAATCCCTGCAAATGTGCCCTGAAACACACAATTCATATAATTATTTACAAAACAACAACAAAAAACAAAGTGGAGTTCATGTATTGTCCTTTTAAAACACAGACCTGGTCCATTGACACATGTTTCCCATGGTAATCCAGTCGAATGGGAACCTCAGAGGTAAACCGAAACTCCCTGTTCAGAAGAGAAGACATTATTTCACATTTCATTCGAGCCATTTTTTTGTGGTTTGTAAAACTTTGGATTATTTCACTGACCTAAAGAAGATTGGCTGATCCGTAAAGGGAGAAGAAGAAGCTTCTCCATCATTCACTTCTTCCCTGACAGATGTGGAGAAACCGTTGTGGCTCAGCCGTCTCCGAGCAGGAACGGAGATGATCGGGGTTGGATCCAGGCTGCCAGCAGCGTGCTTAGAGAAGCTGCAGGAGATCTCTGGAGCAGCTGCATTCTTTGTGGTCACACAAACAGCTGCAAACAACAAACAAACGATCAGGACCGCGTGAAATTAAATTCAAATGTGCAACAGTAAACATGCCACTGAATCATCAGTTTTACCTTCTTGGACAGGCGGGGAGAAGAACTCGACTTCAGTAGCAAGGCTGCTAAAGAAGTCCTTCATGAAGAATAACGCATCCTTCAAACAAACGAGAAAATATGTTGGAAGTGTCTACAGTTTTGACACAGTCATAAACACTCTGGTATACCTGATCAATATTGAGGCGAAGAGGCATAAGGGAGACACGTAAGCAGCACTCTGGGGGAGCCTGGCCTGACTCGGGACACGTATGCAAAGCTTTAACCGTCACCTGAAACAAGACGTGTTGGGTAAAATACCTCTTGAACAGATCATTGAGGAGACTGCTTTGCTCACCATGTTGGAGTGAGCTTTTCGAGGCATTTCCTTGCTGGAGTACAAGTAGAGGAACTTGTTCATCTGTGACGCAGCTAGTCTGTCTCGGATCTCCAAGTCCTGCACAACGAACACCTGTCGGGACGCTGGCTGGTCTACTGTTGGATGTAACGTCACAGGGGATTGTGGGTACACTTCGTGCTGAAACCGCACCTGAAAGGACAATGAAAGGACTCGCTTAGTGAATTCTTGTAGGTGATTTGCAGATTCAAACAGATTATATTGAAGATTTATTCCAGCGTAATAAAAGAATAACCTTGCTGAGTTGGATTTCCACCAGAACATCAGGGTTTCTTCCTCTTCCTCCTGCCTGTCCTGATGTCTTCGCTTGTCTGACTGGAGTTTGAGATGGGGAGCTATGAGGAGTAGATCTGCAGGATGCACAGAAGAGTTTTTTAATGTTTTTAAAAGTCTGATTCTTTTTGAGCAAGCTCAAACAGAAAATCTAGACTCTTGACCCACCCTCGACTTCTAGCAGGAGAAGCTGCGCAAACTGCACTCGCAAAGTCTTTCCCTCCATAAAGATGCCAAATGACAGAGATTTCTCTGATGAGGTAGCGAACCTCCGGGATGGGAAAATTCAAGGCTGCACGACTGGAATCGCTCCCTTCTAGAGGCTGGCTAAAGTGATTATCTTTGATTTCCACTGGACCTGGGGTCAGATGCTTCACCACGGGCTCCTGATCGCGATTCTGAAACACACGACTCACAGTGAAGCAACACAGAGAAAACCTCAACGCGTTTCGTAGACCTTTACAAGGTGGGTGAGTATTTCCCAACCTCTCCTTTGGAGTCAGGGGTGTCAAGAATGCAAAAGTCGTCCGTCTCCTGGGCCAGATTAGGAGCAGGCGTGATGAGGGGAGAAGGGAGCATGGGATAAGTGGGACTCAAGTCCTGGTTAAGATTCCCGCTCTCATCAGGGAACAGGAACAAGTCTGAGCGAGGTGGATCCGGGTCATGAATCGGCTCCTCTTGAGAACCTGTATATAAGCAAATACCTTTAATATGCATTTAAAACGAATGAAGCATTGACATAAAATAAAATACAGTAAAATAGTTGTGTCTTTTGCCTGTGAGTACTTAATATTTATTTTTAAAACTGATGTCTTAAAAGTCGTCCTTCATGCTAAAAATCTGCTCGGACAGGCCTGATTCATCGTTCCCGTGAGTAAAACCCACCAGCGCCATGAGCAAAGTATAAATTTTAACAAAACTTTAAGAATATGAGTGAAAAGTAAAAAAAAAAAAAAACTGGGTCATTAAACTGAAAGAACTACCGTAATTTTAAGACTATAAGACGCACTTAAAATCCTTTAATTTGATCAAAAATCAACAGTGAGCCTTATGTATTAATTCTGGTTGTGCTTACTGACCTTGAACCAATTTTGTGGTACACAGTGCTCAAAAATCTGTCAAAATGTTTTAGTTTCCCTTAATGCGCCTTTTAGTATGAAAAATATGGCAATATGACAGTAAGTACTCGTAAAAAAAAACTTTACAAAGGCCCACAAAAACATATTTTTCAGTGAATGTTTACCGTTCTGTTGTGTTCCTGGCACTTGCTGCCCATCCATCTCCTCCATAGCTTCACTCATCAAATCTTGCAGCATTTGCTGCTCGGTCTCAGCAAGCAGTGGAGTCAGAGACGTTGTCCTGCTGGGAGCCTCCGTCTGTCAGAAATGACAATTAAATTAAATACGGTAGGGTTGAAAAAGCTCTTATTAGTGTAACTAGAGGTGGACAGATGTGAGTTTTATTAATCCAATGACAATACTGATAATTCGCCAATGCACAACATATATTTGTTTTTTGCTAATATGTATTTTTTTTAAAATATAACAGTAAGTGTTTAACTGAAAATTCTGCATAGTTATTACCAATTAGAGGCTGCTGCACCTTCACATTTCTGTTTGAGGATCATCAGTATGGCTGATATCAGCTAATTAAAGCTGGTTGATCTATTAATTTATCTCTAAGTGAATCAAGAATAAATCAAAGGTCACTGACTTTGCGTTTTTGAGCAGTGCTGCTGCGTTTCGCCTCTGGTTCCTCTGGAGGCAACAAGTCTCCATAGCTGGCCACATACTGGATAAGGTTCATCAGGGCAGCGCAGGAGTCCGAACATGTTCTGATGTGAATCACGTCACTGGAGCAGCGCAGCTCAAATCTGGGCTCTGACTATCGACAAAGAGGTAAAAATATATATAATTATCTGTTCACTCCTGACTGACAGATCTCATTTAGAGAAACCTTACCAATTTTCCATCTGCTCCAGGTTTGACAGCTGTAATCCTCAGCTCCAGTGTTCCCATGTCCACAACTTGAACATAGTCTGATAAAAATCAAACCATGTCAAAAAGCTTTGTGTTAGTGTTTCATACAGTCAAAAACAGCCAGAAAATCAACTTACCACGAGCTAGATTAACAGAAACAACTTTATTCTTGTCTGAGAGGAACAGAGCAGCTTCATCCAAAATGATCCTGGAAAAAAAAAAATCAGTATATTTTTTTAACTTCAGTTTTATTAAAACTTTTCACTTTAGCATCATTAAAACATCAGTCTCTTCATACCTTAGTGTTGTTGACGAATTGTCCAAAGAGACCCAGCTGGAGATGCTGAACGTTTCCACAACCACCAGCGATCTGAGCGGCAGGTAAAGAGGTCTGCCAGGACATCAATAGTGTCATATGAAAATACACCGACAGGTAAAAAAAAAAAGCTCTTTATTAGCAGCTGATCTGAATTCCAATTCACCTGTAGTCTAAAGAGCAGCTCCACAGGTGTAAATGCAAGGTGGTGACAGACATGGGAGGGGCGTAACCCAACACAGGTTCATCAGACACATTCAGAAAGTCGACAATCTGTTGCACAGAAATCAATAAAAAGATTATGACTACCGGTATGTAATTGCAGCTCTGTTATAAGCACATGAAGGTGAGGAACATTGCAGGTTAATTCAAAAAAAGTTCAAGACAAAAACAACTGGATTTCATGTCTTTGTTGTCCACTGTTGTCATCACTAGCTATGTTTACATGGACATAAGTAATCAGATTAAACGGCCGTTCGGAATAAAAATGAGTCATGTGAACGCCCCATTCGGATTATTATTTGTTTATTCAGCTCGATCCAAAATAATTTGTAATCAGAATGAAATCTGTTCTTTTTTTTTTTTTTTACCAATCGTGAAAAACTGACCTGACTGTGCATGTGCGACCTAAGTTATCTCTGCCTGGCTAATGCTAATAATATTAGCGTGTCGGGGAAGTAAAACTGGTCGGTGAGCGACAACATTTCTACTAAAAACTTTGAAAGAGCTCAAAATGATCTGTATCACCTGTAGCTCCGTCAGGGAGTGCAGTAACGTCTCCACCGTCATTAAAACATGTCGAAGGTCCATTTTGAGCGCTCGGGTTTGTTTACGTTCATCCCGGAAGTAAACCGGAAGAAGAACTTCTTCTTCTGTGTGTTTTTAAGGAGAGTTACCACTCTGCGCATGTCAGTACTTCTGTTCAGAATAAAACTCTGCTGCATGTAAACGCTCTTCGTGAACGGATTGTGCCCATGTAAACAATACATTTGAATCATACCCTGATGCATGCTCAATAATCCAGGTAGAACTTTTACATTTGAATTATATGTTAAGAATAAAATAACCTTTGATTATAAATTATGGAAAATAGAACATATAAAGATGGCTATATTTGTTTCATGTGTAAACTAGACAATAAGTGAATAAATAATACATTTTCAGTGACTCCAAACTTTAAAATCAAACTCTGGCACTTTCTGCTGTCAATAGGAAATTAGTTTCTTATTTCTAATAAGGCCTTTAATAAGAAACAAAAATAGCCAACTGAAGGTTCTTGTTCAGTTAACTAAGATCAACTATAAATTTAAACTATAGTTCACATCATTTTAGTGCTTGGAGGGGATTATAAAATAATTTATAATGATTCAAAGAGTAGCCTAATAGGTCAGAATGACCCTGGCTCTCAGTGGAACAAGCTAAAACTTGATACTGTAATGCAGTTTCACAGTCATTGTGAGATTATGTGTGTTGGTATAATCTGTCTAATGGAAAGACAGGAATGTGTCACGTACTCCGTTTAAAGGGATGACAGCTAATGTGTGTCCAATTGATTGGACAGAATGGGAAATGGGAGGGACTTCAGAGAGTTTGTGAAGGTGTTTGATTGGATAGAAATTGAAAACATGAAGTGTCACTAGGATATTTGTTGATTATTGATTGGAGGAAGATCGGAGTGGAGGAATATAGTCTATAAGGGTGGAAAGAGACCTGACATATGTCAAAATTGTACAGGGGGCCCCTGAATGTGAGGTAATAAACACAATTCTCTCTCGTTCATACATTCTGAAGTGGGTAAAAATAAATATGTTGTTAATTTTGACATAAGCAAACAACCTAGGGAGGATGAAGGAGGAGGCTCCTGTTTTCCGCAACAATTATTTAATCTGAAAACATTTCAATCCGGTCAAATAATTTTGCGCCTGTAAACATAGCTTGTTGCAAATAAAGTCCAGTTGTTTTTGTCTTTAACTTTTTTGAATTTACCATGTCCTGGATGACTGAGAATCTTCACCAGCGTAACACTGCAGGTTGTTTTACCTGGTCGTACCAGCCCAGGTTAGGAGGGACCACTCTGTGCTGCAGCGTGGCTCCTCTCACTCCAACAGCAACTAAGAACTCCTGCATGAGAAGAGCAGAAAGTTACAATTAATCTGAAGAAGTCCCGCAAAGACATGCCAATACAATGTACTAGGCAAAGTGTGTGTACTACCTGTATTACAAATAGTCACCTTTATATTTATGTTAATAAAATACGGGCATTTGTTGAGGTGAACATGGAAAAGTTTAGCTTTTTGCCAGTATAAAAGACAAAAAATGTATAGCAAAGCAACTGTATTTCTGACATATTATCTTCCAAAAAAATGGAGCCTTAAGGATATGCAAACAAAACGATGACTCTATAACATAATAAAATAAACAAGTAAGTAAAATCCCAATTTAAGACTCAATGGTATTACAGAACGAGGTCTGAAAAAAATCTAAATACTACAACTTTTGTTGTGCTGTATGTTTAAATGAATTTTTGTGCTTTTATTCAGTGCAAGAACACTGTGGAACATCAGTAAGTTAGGAGTAAAACCCATTTTACAGACAATTTGTCTTAAATATGTTTTAAATATTTAACCTTGACGTTGCGCTCTGCACTCTGCGATGAGACTTTGACCGCGACGGACACCATGCTGCGGGCTTCCAGACCAATACACTCTGAAGGCGTTGAGGATTTCTCTGAAGATGCCTCTGATTGGTAGATGGTTGGCTCCAGCCAGTGGGGATGTGTCCTGCATGGCAGCTTGTTGTCTGAGACAGAGCTGCCCCCGTCTACTAGTCCTGAAACGATCAACAAATATCACACATTGTCAAAGACATACACGTAATAAAGATTACAGTAAGGGTAGAGGGTTTACCTTCATGATACAAGCAAACACTGCTGGTGTGGAAGCAGATGTAGTGTTGATCTTTATAGCCTTCGTACTGAGTGACGCTGAACAAAACGCCATTTTTCACCTCGAGCCAGAACTCACCGTGTTTATTCTTCAGGATGGTTTTATCTTCCTGCTGAAAAAAACAAAAACAAAAAAAAAACAGTTTATTATTATTATTATTAAAATAGAAAGAAAACTCAAATATGACAAGGTTAGCTGGATAAACTTTTTAAAAAGAGATAACCTTGGAGTTTGTTTGAAGAGCCACCAGACCGTGATTTACACTGAGAATAACAGAGAAAAGGCTCTGGGACGTCTTGCTGTGGGCTTTGGGTTTTTTCTTCTTCCGTGATCTGAAGCGCAGGTCAGAGGCAGGAGAAGAGAAGTAGTGCATATTCTCTTCATCCGAGCCGCTGGTCTCCTCTGCAAGAAACATCCAGAGTATTTCTATTAGCTGGTTTAAGGAAGACAGTCACATCCACACTGGAAGTTTAAATGAAATGATCATCTCACCATCAGGACCAGTAGAGTGAAACTGGTTGAAGCTGTCTGTTGTGTAAGTGTTGATCAGCTGACTGGCAACCGAGAGTCCAACTCCATAAGGCATGCTCTCGACAATCTCTACCGGGGACGGAGCTGTGGGCTCCCACAGCAAAAGGTCGTTGTTTATCCTAAAATAAGGAGATTAAATTTGATTTTTCAACTATACGTATTTGGTATGCAGTTGCAGCAACGTGGTTCATTTGGGAAGGCCAAACAACAAATAAATAAAAAATAAATTTAAATAGGCTTTAATAACAAGTGATGTACCTATTGTGTAGCTTTTCATAAAAAGGTTTGCTGGGCAGCGCTAACTGCACATTAGGCAAACTTAATTCCAGAACGAATCGAGAGTTGCTCATGCTTTTTTCCTGGAATTCGGTCATTTCAGCAACATCGCCAGGAATGACCATCTGGAATTAGAAACAAACAAAAAGAACTGAGCTGGTCACCGCCTGTTTTTACAACAACTCGGGTAAACAACACCGTGTCGCAGTTTGCATAAAGATCAGTCGAGCGTGTTAAAATATCGACCAGAGAATATTCTCGCTCTTGAATGCAAATATTTCCACCTGGATTAAGTGCACCTGCACCGACATCATAACCAAATGACCCATAAGTTAAACAAACTGAAATTAAACATTTACAAAGACAACATGTGAGAAAACTTCAAATCTATAACTTTTATCATTATCAAATCTGCATAATGTTAGCATGTATGCTCCCACTAGCTCAAACATTTAGTTGATTTTTGTTGTCTATATTTATTTATTACCCCTCTAGCCAACAAATTACTGTCAACAGCCAGAAGAGCAACAAGCTTTCTTCAAGTTCTTGTTTTAGAATCAAAATGCTGCATTTATGCAAGTTAAATACATCCAGAATGTTGCTGTTTTACAATTCGAGCTGCAATGACATCTGGTGGGGATGAGACCAACTGCAACAAACCCTTTGCTTTCTACTTTTAACACTGAGCAGGAAAATATAGCCTGGTTAAAATCAGACCCTTGTCCTTCACTTCGCTTCGTACTAGGGTCTGGGATTTCTCCCATAGACAACGATTTCTCCGGTAGATTTTTGACCGGACCAATCAGAGAACAGAAGGCGGAGTTTTGAACGACGTCGACTGACGTCGTCAGTTAAAATGGCTGCCGCCACGAAGGAATTTTCAATAAAACAAGGTAAAAAACTATTATTTCTTTGCTGAGAAAAAATATATTTCTTAGCTGACGTTATATCAGAAGTGTTCCTGAGCTTAACAGTTCCTAAATCAATTCACGAAATGGTCAAATCTGCTGGATTTAAATTGTTTCGGTTTGACATTTTCCAAACAGCCTCGGGTGCGCTACGAAAATAAATGATAAAAAATCGAATTTTATCTCAAATGTTTCATCTAGGCCAACAGTCAGTAAATTAGAGCCATATAATTACACACTGGTAGCAGAAAAAATATCCACCGAGTGGTTTCTGAGCTATTTATCTGAATAGCCTGGACCTCGCCAGGCTAAACTAACAAAACTCCGCCTTCTGTTCTCTGATTGGTCCGGTCAAAAATCGACCAGAGAAATCGTTGTCTATGGGAGAAGTTCCAGACCCTAGTACAAAGCGAAGTGAAGGACAAGGGTCTGGTTTTAACCAGGCTACCTTTAACACTGAGCAAGAAAATACAATGGTCTCAAAAAATTTGAAAACATTTCAGTGGTTCCACTCAACTTCTAACATGATAATAATTATTTTGTGTACGGTAACCTAAAAGTCAATAAATTCCAGTAAAATAAAAAATTTGGCGTGCTAATGGCTTGAATGCCTGATAAAAAGGCTTAAATTCACCTTCAGGAAATTCTTACAAATACATTAATGATGATGTTATTGCTCACCTCTTCATTCTCATACATAACCCTACGGGAAGAAAAGGGTGATGGTTCTGGTTTCCCAAAGTCACACACGTCCTTCAGTGAATGAGAGGCCCCTTCCTCCTCTTCTTCCTCAAGGGAATGGTCCTCAGCGCCCTCGTCATCTTCAGCTGCCACACGCTCGAGGATCGAACGGACTGCAGTGGGGTTCATCTTCAGCACCACCCTGCACAGAGGTGTTAAACATGACAACAAAACAGCTGGATGGACAGGCTGGTTTCATGATGGGTGGATGAACTTACCTGGGCCAGTCAAACTTTACGCTTTCAGATGTCGTCATGTCTCCTTCCATGTTGTGAGACACTCTAAGGAAACTGACAGCTGGTTGATTCGGCTCCTCCTGGAACTTGCCTGTGCCAAAACAGAGACGCAATCATCAGCAAGGAGCTGTTTTGTAATCAGAAGATATTCTTCAGGGGACATTCCCAGGTTCATACCAGTGAGTTCCTTGAACGTGAGCTCCATTTTTGTTTGGTCAGGTGAACCACCACCCATGAACTCTGTTTTTATTTCCATCTTCTCCAGCTCCAGATGAAGTATTTCTTTCTGCAGGGACTTCTTGAACCAGGGGCCTCTCTCCTGATCTGAACGCAGGTCGGGAATGGGGAAGCGGACCGCGACGCCCAGCACAGGCGCGTTAACGGTCAGCGACACGTGGCAGTTGGAGGGTGTATAGGTGTCGTCAAGAAAAACCTCTGCAAAGGCTTTGTGCTGTCAAACATATTCAGAAAGGTTGAAATGTTAAACAAATATAAATGAATGTATTTAAATGAGTAATATATATAATTGAAAATTAAATGAGTTATTTACTTATTATTATTTATAGAAAAATTTGTCTAAATTCTTATTAGATAAATAAGGAGCAGATTTAATAAGATATATTCGTCATCTGCTACCTATCTTTATATGTTTTTCTTTTGCAATTACGGTACATATATGTTAATTGTTGTATTTCATTATTGTAAATATATATATTTTTTCTCTCCAATTACATATATGTTAATTGTTGTATCTCATTATTATTATTATTATAAAATGGATAAATGAATAAAATCAATAAAACCAGTTTCAGGAAATGCAAGCCTACAGGTAACGGAGCTCTAAATTCATGCTCAGTTATATGTTAGTGGGGTACTCTTACCAAGCTGACGTGTTTGTTATAAGACGTATACATGTGAGAGGCCATCATCTCTGTGGTAGCTAATTTTTGAGGTTGCAGTAGCGAGTTCAGACGATCTACAATGCTGATGTCCAGCTCCGAGCGCACAGGGCCCAGCTCCACTTGGATTTCAGCTTTCCTTGGAATTGTGCTAAGTCTCACTTGACCACCCTTACAGACAAATGCACAAACAGAAAGCTTGAATCTAGAATGACTGCATGAAATGTGTAAGAGCGGTCTGCATTGGAGTGGTCTGTACTGTTACCTGAGGGCCTCTGCGTCCAGCCAGTTTGTAAAACAGGTGAAGGCAGGTAGGAAGCGGTGCGTTAGCACTAGATGTGGCGTCAAACGTCAAGAGCTGAAACAAAGAAACCAAAGAACTAAAGAACACTAAGAGTCAAGTGAACTCCATATACAGTATTAGGTGTGTTTTTAAACTACATATGAGATGTTTGGACAATCAAAGCTTAAGCGAAGTAAATAACATGAAGTGCTCAGCTCAGGCTGTCACATCTTACCTCTGTGTACTGGATTCCTCTTTGTGAGCCACCAACAGGAGCTTCAGAAGAGAACAGACACTCGATGAACTCCATCTGGTTGAGTGAGATGTCAGTCTTGAAAGTCTGTAGGTTGGATCCCTGACAGTGGTCGTAATTTATCTTCAAACCCTGACCGACAAACCTGCAAACATCAACTCAGGTTAGAGAGAGAATTGATATTTGGAATGCAAGAAAAGAAAAAATTTCTAAACAAAGAGGAATAAGTTGACTGTCAAGTGTACCTAAGATGATCGTGGGGACAAGCCTGATCAAACACTGTCCGAGACCGAAGGAAATCTTCTGAGGAAAGCTGGCCCAGGCTGTCTGTGCTAAAGAAATGTGAAGAAACGGGTCTGAGGGGGCTGGGAGCAGCATGTGGTGGAGGGAGCGGGTCAATGTGGAGGACTGAGACGGCAAAGCGGCTCAGAGACAACCTGAACACCAATTCGGGTCTTGACTCATCCCCGTGGGTTTTGGATGGATGGGCTGGAAGATAACAAAAAAATGACCCATTTCACCAATAAACTTGTATAACAACAACAACTGTACTGTATAATACAGACACTCAAAAATTAAGTACAGGCCTTTAAAATAAAGACAGCCTTTTTTTTTTTTAAACAGCCACCAAGAGACTGATATTTATAACTAAACATGTGCTGAGTGTCTATCAAATTACAGAAGTGCTTACAGGTTGGTCTTAATAGTTTTTGAGGGAGCTGTGGATCTCGTGACTGGACAGGAGTTTCACTAGTGGGCTTTTCTTTTTGTCGTGGGACATCCACGTAATCGTCCCACAGAGCCTAAAAACAAACACCTCTGGTCAAAATATGTTGTACATTACATGGACATAAGAAAATGTAAAAGCTGAAAAAAGGGAGGACGTACTGTTGTATTTCCAGAGGGAGACTCTCCTGGGGAAGCAGAGGAGTTACTGTTAAGGGACAAGTCCAAGTCAACAGTGGGTGGTTCGCCCAGAGGAGGGAGGGAGGACAAGCTGTGAGACATGTCCATGTCAGCCATGGAGAAGAACACATCATCTAAACCAGCACAAAAACACAATAATTAAATAGACGGAATTACAGTTACACTCGTGAAATATTCTGTTTTAATTCATATTTCTAATAAACAATCCTCTTCTGAATGTTTCCATTTTAATCATTTAGGTGCAAATTCTTGTTCAACAAGGGGTGTGTGTCTTCTTCTGACAACAAAAGTAGGCTTTTCTTTAAGCCATGCATCTCTAGGGTTAAAAAAAAATCCTAAAAGTCAAAGGGATGTAGGCTTATCTCATATTTGACCATAGAATACATTAAAAATTGGGCAAAATGAAAACTGCGGTTTACACGATCTGTATGCACTTAAGGACTCCACAATAATTGTAGGAACATCAATCTAAAGGCAGTGGATGATATCTGCTTTAAAAGTTACGGTATTTTGTTCTAACCTCGACTCGACACCGTTTTGGTGGTATGGCTGTCGAAAAGGTCGGAGTCTGTTCCTGCAGCAGCAGTGTCCTTCTTCAGACATCGGTTCAGTTCCAGCTGGAGGCGATACTCATCCTCTTGCTGAATGGGACGATTTTTTTTGTCTTTTGTCCAGTCCTGTGCACCTTTACATAGAAAACAGGACACACCTAAATAAATAACTGGCTTAGTGACGTTGGAACCCGGTTTGGGGATCGTGTGTTTTATGTATAAAATTCAAGATGCTCACGTCCACCAGAGAAAGCTCCAAACATGTCCAAGAGAAGATGAACTTGGCGCGGGGACAGCAGAACAAGTAGTGTATCTATGTGTCCAACAATGTCTAGCTGAGAAGCAGCACAAGCAAAATGTCTATAACATCCACAAATAATGTTTCATATAATGTTTTGTTTTCAGAAAATAATGTTTACCTTTGCTCCAGGCAGAGCTAGGTTGTTTTTCAGAGTGAGAGACAACTCAATTTTACCGCTGAGGCTCCCAACCTGCACGGCCTCAAACGGTGTTGTGGCGGATAGAGGCTCTGTGAACTGCGGATGAGGCTCACAGATTATTTTTGGATTCCAGCTGGGTGAAAGCTTTGGCTCAGTTTCCTGCACAATAAAAAAAAAATTAGAAGTTATAAAGGTTTTTATTTAGAAATGCTTTGCCAGTTTTTAAATATATATGGCACCAACCGAAGGAGTGGGTGAAGACCTGCAGCCACGAGACACATCTGCGAACTCGTCCCAGAACGCAGTGATTCCTTCCATCTGCATCTTTTTATGCGTGAATGAGGTTGGCTGATGCACATTAAAATTTGGGCTCTCGTCCCCCGTTTCATCACAGTACACAATCCTGAATAACACCCGCAAAAGTAATGGAAATTGTGAAAAACTACGTGATAAAACCAATACTGTACACAGTAAGGGAAAACTCGTGCATTTTGATGCTTTCAGTGCAAAATGCAAAACACCACTTTGTCTTCTGCCCATTATTAGTCTCATCAATATAACCACAACTTACTTGTTTATTCGAATCTCAAGAGCAAATCCAGTTTTTGAATTTTCTGGAATGTGTTCAACTTTGAGAACGGTGTCCAAAAATGTCACTTTGACTCTCCGCAGAACTGGAAGACAACCAAAACAAATCAGTTAGCTCACACGACAGCGTGATGCTAAACTTGCTTGTAAAATACGTATACCTGTTTCTATCGTCTCTGCAAACTTTTCCAACCCTTCAAAAGGCTGAAAGCTTTCTCCCATTTCATCAGTGAGCTTCTGACTGAGGCATTCCTTAGCGAGCTGCATGCTGCTTGTCATGAAACTGGACCAGTACATGGGCTCAGTGCCAGATGCTGCAGGAACAATCAGTGTTAGATGCCATACATCTAACACTTTTTAGCATGTGACATTAGAAATAGAGATTTGTATCTCTACCTGCTCTTGGTCTAGGCCTGAGCACAATCTCCAAACCCTTGACCTCTAGAGCACAGTTTTCCTGTAGCAGCGCAGCCCATGGGACAATCAGAGAAATTGTCTGTATGAACCCTGTGATGACCTCAAAAGGAGCATCTGCTGTTTGTAGGAGCTCATTGAGGGACTGTGGAACAAGAAATTGTGTCTTTATATGTTCCTTTTTACACAGTTTTTGTTTAGTAAAGAAGTGCAAAGTAAGTGCAATTTAACACTGCCATTTTCTACCCAGTTCTAGCGCACTTTGCTGTATTTATACCTTGCACAGAATAAATACAAATCTTGTAGAATAGCTATAAAAAATAAAACTGCATCATTAGATAATTTTTCTATTCAAACGTTATCATACCCATTTATCCAGAGGAACTTGTGCAAGGGACCCCGTGCCTTGATAAAGGTCAAGGCTAAGCTGATCCAAGCTCAGTTTCTCCTGCAGAAAGTTTCCCAAATATCGATGCAGGAGGTATCGGCAAGCCCGCTTCTTGATGGACTCAGAGAATGGCCAAGGCATCTTAACTTGGTGGGTGAGCAGCACACAAGTAAAAAAAAAAGTTGACTTGAGAGTCTGCAGCTACAAACTTGTAGCGATTCAGACAGCTGTAAATAAATCAGTGGTGTTGCAGTTGTGTCATCCTGTTGACCTGAAGATGCTGAAAAACTGTGAGCTCCAGCATCCTTCACATGCCAAGGTTTGGGGCACTTTGGAGGATGTGTCAGCACTGTGTAGGAACAGACTAGACTCCAGTTTGATGTGCCTATAGGAGACAAACAAAGTAATCCCCCAACACCACAACATGTGAATTAATACGAAATATTAAGAAGACAACGAGGTTTTTGCTGTAATGCGTTAACTCAAGACTGGAACAACAATTAAAAAAATACTGTTGATGGAATCATATGATAATTAACAATGTAATTTTAAAACTTGTACAAAAAAAATAAACGTTTATCCTACAATTTGTTACACATCGTACTGCCTCAAATACGACAAACTATGTCAGCTTTTATCTTCATTGATCTAAACACAGCTGTCATGATTCCACATGAAATGTGTTATGATTCCTGGCTAAACAAAGGCAAGTCACACAGCTAACTAGCCGGCTAGCCCCGGCTATCAAGCGTGAGGTCGAGCCACTCTTTTCAGTGGAGTTAAGCTAACATTAGCATAGCCAATGGCTAACTTAAGGCTAAAGCTATAGCGTTTTGCTAGTTGGTCAGCGAGCTAAGCTAAAATACAGTAGTCCTTAATTTGTCAGTCCTGTCGCAGTAAATTTAAACTGATGAAAACATCATAGTCAAATACAGTAGTTTTTACATCAATATTAAAGAGCAGGATTAGCTTAAAATACACATAAAAACAGCTCTTATGTTACCTTCTGATAGAGTTGTTTACAAACACTTTCATGACTCCGCACCAATTCTTACTTGCATTTGGGATAGCTCGGAAGTGAGACCTAAACACTCAAAAGTGCACATTTTCAGTGCACATAAAGAGAAAAAACGAGTTTATATTCGCTGGTCCCAAACAGAAAAATACGTTGTAATCAGCATTTTTGATTTTATGCAATTCCCTTTTTTGACTTGTTTCATTTTATTTTAATTCTTCCACAATTCCTAGCTGTCAGTAAACGCAACATTATCCCACACATTTAGGGGTGGGATTAGTTGATGATGTCATAACGCAGAGGAATCTTTACGCTCACGTTTCACCCAGGCAGGTTTTTGATCGTAAATAAATCAATTTAAAGAAACCAGGAGTAATATATAGAATAGAATGAGTTTATTTTAACCCGGTTTGTGTTGTTGTTGTTTATTTTTTAGGCCAAATTGCAGCAAAGTGAAGTTACGTTGGTTGGAGTGGTCCACGCAGAGCAGTTGCTGGAAGCTTCTACAACCGGAAGAAAACAACCAACGAGGAGGTGAGGGGAAAAATCCACATTTTTAAATTAATTTATCTTTAAGGCAAATATCCCATACACTCTCTGAAGGGTGCTTTAAAATATATGGAGCATTCATGTTTAAAACAAAGAGTGACTGAATTACGAGCGACTGTTTGTTTTCTCACAGAAGTACTGGATTTAGCCCACATTTACTTCATCTACAGTCCATCATTACACACAACAACAGCAACCTGACGACATTTTACTCTTTATGCAGAAATTAAAACCTAATTCAGGTTGTTGACGTTAAACTAACAATGTTGCATCGTTGTAACGTTTCCACAAGGTGTCGCTGTTGTTTGTTTATTAATCAACAACAAAAACAGTAATTACCATATACTGTAGTACCTGCTATCATGTGTTATGTATTCTGGTTGTATTTTTGCTGTTAAAATCTGTTTATATTAGTTATGTGAATCCTTCCATTGCAAACAAAGTCCACATTTTATGTGCTTGTAATGGCATGAAACATGGTCAAAAATTAAAAATTCAGAATTTGTTTATGATAGAAACATCAAAAGTTATTAAAATAGGTCCAAGAAAGCGATGTCCATGGAAGAGTATTTTGGAACCAAGAAGTCATGCCATTCTGATGTACTGTATTTATACATAGTTACAATCAAAGTTTTTGACTAAAGTATGTGGATAAACGTGCTTTGTTTACACATTCCACAATTTCAGAATCTCATCTTAGTAAACCTGAATAACTGCTGGAGTAAATGTGTTCAAACTGCGCCATGTCTTAAAGCTCTGGATAACCTTTTTTTTTGTCTAATTTTATAGTTTGCTATCAGTACCTTTTGAATAAAACGAGTTACATTCAGTAATTGCTGTTAACACCCCCAGTGTAAATCAGTCCAAAATACAAAAACATAAATATACAGTTCTACTAATTCCATTTAAAGAAGCATTATGTAAGCTGCTTTTAACTACGAAAAACTTTAAATACTTAAATACTTAAAATTAGACTATACATGTGTGTTTGGAAATGACCTGCTCATTTTTGTATAATAAATTTCATAACACTGAGGCTGTGTATATGTGTATATGAGCACTAAAATGTGATTTGAGTGCCCATATACATTTTTTAATGTCAAGTTTGGCAGAACTGGGGGGGAAAAAAAACAACAAGACATTTGTTTTTCCTGAAACCAATTTAATCTGCAGTAAAGCTGTCATTTCTAACATGGGTCCAAAGGTCGGCCCGACCCAAATTTGGGCTGGGCCGGGCCATAATAATGTGCTGGATGGGCGGGCCGGGTTGGTGTCGGGCTTTTGATTGCGTCAGCAGACGCACACAGCTGACAATTCAACTATATGGCAATGTACCTTGCCATACAATCACCAGACACACGCCTTGCGCTGATCAGCCTTGAAAGAGGTAAGAAGATGTGACTGCCAGGCAGCGATCCATCAGCACAAATGGATATTCATTCAGCTGCTGCACTCAGAGGACGCGCATGGCTGACGACCCACACAGATCCTGTCATGATAACAAATTTAGCTGGGTGATTAATTGTCTCAGAGATTATTGTGATAAACCATATTATTTTAAATTTGACAATCATTTTTGTGAAATTTTAAAAGAAATTTTAAATTTTTTGTGTAGTACCTTTTTTTGACCACTGGATGGCAGTATAAGACTGTTTGAACCGAAGGATGGATAGTGAGGGAGCGAGCAGAAAGTCTCTAAGAAAAATGAGAAGGAGGCCCCTTGACGTGACATGGGCTGTCTCTTGTTCCTGTTTTTCGGTTCTCAAAATGGTGGATGCTCGTGTGGTTTGCGCTCTTTAGCATAGCATTTTTCACACAAAGCTTTTAATAAAATTAAAAAAAAACAGTAAACAAAAGTTCTCAGCTTCTTTCTGCAAAGAAAAACAACTTTTTAAACAAAGGCACAGGTTTCAACCGTGAATTTTGGAGCTTTGACAAGACAGAGGTTTTTTCATGAGATAGGTCTGTTAGCTTAGCTCATAGCTTAGCTTCTCAGCTTAGCTGCTTTTAACGATCCAAAAACACAATTTTGGATGGTTAAAATTAATTTTAAAGAGAAAAGGGAAAGGTAGGGGTCAGTGAAGAACACCTTTAGTCATCCAGTGTCTTCAGTAGAAAGAGAGACACGACAAAAACGATAAAGACGATAAATGAAAATGAGGTCAATAATTTTCATTTATCATGCAATTAATTGATTGTTTATTGCAACAGGCCTACAGGTGAGATCCCAATATATTCGACGTGTCTTTCTATCCACAGATACTGGTGACTCTGTGCTGCTTGTCCTATTGGACCTCACATCCGCTTTTGACACCATCGACCATGAGATCCTCATTGCTAGGTTGGAGCAGTGGGTGGGCATCTCAGGATCAGCCCTAAACTGGTTCAGATCCTACCTCTCTAGCCGTTTTCGCATTGGCCAGCCCTCAATACCCCGGGCCGCCCCTGGGTGGCTCTGGGCCACCCGCGTTCATTACGCATTTGCCGCAGAGCCGCCTTGAAGTGGGTGGGCAGTTCTCTGGAAGTGGGTGGGGTGCTCTCTTCACGTGGGTGGAGTGTTCGTGTTTTAAGAGAGGAGACTCCGCTAAAAAAAAATTGTTAGCTGGATATATATATATTAGTGTTTCTGAGTTTAATTTTTGTTAATAACTGATCACAAATCAGCTTATGTTACAACGTAAATAACAACGAAGCGCGCACCCATTTCCGCCTTTCAGCGCGACCTGAATGTCATTAAAATGTAACTAATATTGTCTAACTGTTGCGCGCAGCCAGGGTTTTAAAATATGACTAATAATCTCTAACTCCTTTGCGTATCTAGAATGTCAAGAGTGGTGATTCCTTCATAAGCAACATGAACTCCTAAAAAAAACAGTCCGCCGCTGTGGCTTACGGGGTTAATGCTGTTGTGTCTTAACCAGACGAAGCGGGTTCGCGTCCCACCTGGGACAATGTTTTTTTTTTACGTTTGTCTTTTATTGGAGTAAATAAAAAGGAGTTTGTTTGGTAGATAAAAAGGAGTTTGTTTGGTAAAATGCTTAACAAAACTCCTTTTTATTTACTCCAATAAAAGACAAACGTAAAAAAAAAAACATTGTCCCAGGTGGGACGCGAACCCGCTTCGTCTGGTTAAGACACAACAGCATTAACCCCGTAAGCCACAGCGGCGGACTGTTTTTTTTTAGGAGTTCATGTTGCTTATGAAGGAATCACCACTCTTGACATTCTAGATACGCAAAGGAGTTAGAGATTATTTAGCCTGGCCCTCGCCTTCCTGCACAGCTCTGCTCAATTCTCATTTCCCTTCACTGCACAGTCTGGGATTCCTCCCATAGACAACGATTTCTCCGGCCGATTTTTGACCGGACCAATCAGAGAGCAGAAGGCGGAGTTTTGAACGACGTCGACTGACGTCGTCATTCAAAATGGCTGCCGCCACGAAGGAATTTTCATCAAAACAAGGTAAAAAACTATTATTTCTCTGCTGATAAAAAATATATTTTTTAGCTGACGTTATATCAGAAGTGTTCCTGAGCAATCAGAGAGCAGAAGGCGGAGTTTTGAACGATGTCGACTGACGTCGTCATTCAAAATGGCTGCCGCCACGAAGGAATTTTCATCAAAACAAGTGTTGCGGTTCAAAAGTTGAAGGGAAGCTCTGAAACGAATGTGCAAGTTTTAGGCAGGTTTATTGTACATTATAAGAATAAACCTTACAGCGACCAACAGACCTCTCACCAAGCACAAGTCCAACACACACACATCTTCGAAGGCGGACCACGGTTTTATACCTCTAGATGACGTCATCGCCTCGTGGGACCAATCCTGGAACCGAACCGCCTTGGAACCGCCCTAGAACTTTTCTACTCTGTGAGTGATCCGCCTCTCAGCCAACAAGCTATCAGCTCTGTATGTCAATCATCAAATGTTGGGTGTGTTGCATGTGCAGGCGTGTACTGTTCCCTAGTGAAAACAAAGCCCGAGAGAAAAACGTTCTGCCTAGTGTCACATTTCACATTATAAGGCAGAATTAAGTGAATACAAATAATGGAGCATAGTGGGTGTAATGTAATACTGATAGAAATATATTTCAATTCCCCTTTTGACATGACAAACATCATGTCAACAAAATCCTATATGTTCTATGTGAGAATGCAATTAAAAACTTGATACACATTGGAAATCTCTAACATTCCCTCCCACAGCAATATTACATCTAAGTTACCCACCCAGAATATAAAACCCTTATATAAAAATAAGCATCAATACTAATTGGTAACAAAACTACGTAAGAAAATATATGGTAACCGTCAGAGCTTATATGCTGGAAACGTAAAACAAAACTAACAATCTAAAAAATAAATGTAACAAAAAGCAAAGAAATCAACCAAAAACAAAGAACAAAATAAAATAAAACTTCAAATAAATGTAATAAGAAATAAACAAAACAAACAAAACAACAAATAAATGTAATAAGAAATAAACAAAACAAACGAAAATAAATGTAAAAATGAAACCATAAAACAAATAAAAAATAAAAAATAAACAATAAAATGAAGCGGACTGTCCCTCCTATCAAACATCACGCCTCAACAGGGTATATGCAAGAATAATGAAGTTAAATTCAATACCTTTAAAAAGGCGTTCAATAAAAAACAACTGGACTTTAATTTGACCTTATAAATTCAATACTGTCTCAAAAACCCTTAAATTTCCCAAAATTTGATTTATCAACTCTTAACAACTTCAAAACATTGCATATACTCTGCTCCATTTCTGGTATGTGTTAACCTTAGCAAAGAATCTAAACTATGCTTTAGCCAAGTCAGGCCATCTCATCTTCATCATCATAGACACCTGTGAGGAGAAAAACCCTACACTACTCTGTTGACTAGTCTGATATCTGAGAAAAAGCTCAACTGCTCTTATTCAGAGATGTCTGTGATAAGGGCTAAGACCACATTCAGAAAATTAAACACTTAATCTATGATTAATCTAATCAGAACAGAAAACACAAAAATCCTTCCATAACCTGTCAAACTCAAATATCTTATTCACATCCATTTCCTATATATATATATATATATTATTATTCTCTGTACCAGAATGTTCTACCACAAACATTTCCTATCAGTAAAATTCACCGCTAGGCTTACTCTGATACTTCTTAACAAAGTGCAGCTAAAATGTATCCTCCAAAACATTTCTAATTACTGTATCGTTCAAATCTAAGAATCAAAATTGATAAAACTAAATTATATATATGGAAAAGTAGTGAAAACCCTATAATCTTTACAAAAATCTATGAACGCACAACTATTGAACTGCACATTCACAAGGCACAAACATATATATTCTCATTAATCTGTCTGAGACATTCACATTCTGTCTGACTCATCCTCACATTCATTCTTCACAGGCGTAAGAATAATCATATGTAACTTCAACATACGGTGTAAACAACAATTGAGAGGTTTCAACAAATATTGAGAAATCCTTGGCATTTAATATTAGTTGGTTAGTTAATGTGATTAGTTCTGCTCTGCTGCATGTTCCACACCTTTACCTGTAGGATAAAAAATGGTGCAGGGAAATAGATCTTCCCTTCATTGTTCACACTGCAACATTAAACATTCATTCAACATTAATTAATCCGCTGAAAAAGGGGAGGAATGTAAACCCAGTTATGGTAAGGTTCCTCTGCTTTTCCATCACAGCTGTGGAAACATTGTAAAGTGCATTTCCCCTTTTCAAATATAAATTATTCACAATTTTATCTTACACGTTCTGTCACAGGGCTGACAGATCATCAGCAGTCCAGAATTGACCTGTAAATGAAAAATAAGAAAAAGTCAGCACTAAATCTGTATAAATTACCCCAAACATTCATATCCAACCTGTTTTTAGGCACTTATTAAAATGATATTCTATAACTTTATCAAATGTATAACTGTTTCCAGCTCTCATCACTGTATGAAGAGTTAAAATGTTGATCTAATTAGTTATTTGAAATGGTGTGTTTAACTATACAGTATAAAAAACTCAAAACATCCGAACCCAACTGCCTAGCATTAGACGTAATACTTCAACCATAAGACACATCCCCCATTAGACACATGTCACACCACCACGACATCCTATGTCAACACCTCCTTCAACACAACCTCTACTCCATCTTCTCCACTATCCACACCAAAGTAAGAGAGCTTTAATCCTGCTCCAACACCGTGAGCCTTGCTGCCCTTCCACTCGGTCTCCAGGACAAAGAAAACATTTACCTTCCTTCTCTGCATCATGCCAGCAAACTCTCCACCTTCCCCTCTTCTGAGCAAGAAGTTAGGGTCCTCATCACAAGATCTGTTGACATTGTCGTGAACAACTTCAGGGGAGCCTGTCTTAGCTGTCGTTGCAACCCACAGAGTGAGACCTGTAAACAATATTCCAAAAGTGGTTACCACACCTAACCTCACCGCTAGGAAATTCATTCTTCCTGTAACAACTATGTACAACAAACAACGTCCCCTTTTTATGTAATGTTATTTTAAGTCTGTTTTGAGTTTTTCCTCAAGTTGTATCAGGCCCTGGAACTGGTCGAGATGCAGTGTCACTCTGTACAGATGTAACTCCCAGCTCCTCAGACACACCCAGTCCTTAAGATGCGCCCAGCCCCTCAGACGCGCTCAGCTCAGCCAAGTCGTCTCGTACCTGCTGTACAATACATTGAGAAGGGTCAGAATTAGATCTTATTGTGCACTTTCATACATCAAAACGTGTAGTCTCTCAGTCAGCTTCCCTCTTTGAAACAAGACGGCATTCACAAATCCGTCTTTTTCATCCACTACCAAGTGAAATGGCAAGGAGTAATCTGGACACTGCAGAGAGCACGCATCAAACAAAGCTTGTTTAATCTCCACAAATGCCCTGTCAGCTTCCTCCGTCCACTGCAGTGGGGACACAAAATTTTTATATCCCACAGCCGAAATGAGGTTCCGCAGAGGAGCCACCTTACGGCTGAAATCAGGAATGAAGTTCTTACTGTAATTGATCAGCCCCAAAAATTTTAACATCATCCTAACATTTGCTGGTTTAGAATGATTTAAAATGGAGCTTTTCTGAGATGGCGTCAGTTGCAGGCCAGAGCCAGAGATGAGCCTACCCAAAAACTGAACTTTTGAACGACCCACCTGTAATTTGTGTTTTGACACTTTAAAACCACACTGGGCTAGATGTCGAAGCACAGCTTCAGATGCGTGCATAATAGCTTCTGAAGTCGGAGCTGCTATCAGAATATCATCGACGTATTGGATTAAAACCACTCCCGGTGGCAAAGGCAAATCAGTAAGGACTTGCTTTAATACATTATTGAACAAAGAGGGCGAATCCACGAAATCCTGAGGTAATCTACTGTACGTGAATTGTTTCCCCTTAAAGGTAAATGCAAACAGATCCCTTGATCCAGCGTCCAGAGGCACACAAAAGAACGCGTTCGCCAGGTCAATACAAGTAAAAAACTTGTGTTCTGGCTGAATAGCATTCATCATAACATAAGGATTTGGAGTACCATAATTAGATGGAACAACAACCTTATTTATAGGCCTCAAATCATGAACTAAACGGTAATGAGATTTATCAGCTTTTGGTACCGGGTGTAGAGGTGTGTTCCAGCTCGAAACAGTGGGCTGCAACACACCAGCTTCCAGCAAACCCTTAATAGTTTGCTCTATACCGTCAATCTGCTCCTGTCGGAGTCGATATTGATGTTTATAGATTGGAACCGTGCCTGGCTTCAGGACGATCGATACAGGGTTGACACTCAGCAGGCCCACATCTGTAGAACTCCTGGCCCAAAGTGTATCAGGCAAACTGGCTAACAGTTTGTCCGTATCAACATGGTCTGTGTTTTCTCCGCCATGTGATCTAGGCAGAGAATGTTTCTCAGGTAACAATAATGTGAATGATCTGTGTGTGATCCTGTAAGTATCAGTTTCTGGAGAATAGTGTAAGTGTGGATTTTGTGTAGGCACCCATTCCCTTACAGCAAGACAGCGTCTCATCACAGGACCTAAATTCTTCGCATCAGCACCAGACACAACCATCAATGACACATGTGGAGCTGATACATCGCCAAGCATATACAGTTGCAGTAACGGTGCGGGCAATTTCACGCCTGCCACCACTCCCTCCGGGGCCACATAAATGTCCATGATTTCAGCCACTGGAAATTCACCAGTCTCTTGACAATGTTCAAGCAGTCCTGTCCAGAGCACATCGTAGTCTCCATCACCACAAAGGTCATAGTTCAGCGTGCAATGTGCCACATCAGGAAGCATGTCATAAGATCTTATGACATTAATCCAGGCGTTCCAGCTCTGCAGTGTGTCGTACAAGAGCGTAGTTGTAAAGTCAGGAACTGCTCCCCACCAAACTTCAGCTTGAAATTCGGCTGGACCAGACTCAGCAGAAATCCCTTCAACCTGGAGCATCTGATGAATGGAGCTTTTCACTGTAGCACAGTACTGAACAGTTCCATCAGGAAAACTCAGCTGGACGTTGTCAGGACTCATCATCAAAGTCACGTTCTGATCACACAGAATGTCTCGTCCAATCAAGTTCACTGGACATATGTCAGAAATCAGGAAGGAGTGTTCAAAGCGCAGATTATTCCACACGAGAGCGGCCACTCCTCTGGCTTGATCGTGGGAGTGACGTGTTAACTGACGAATACCTGGCGCCTGTATCAACCATACACATGTGATTTCGGCCGTTAATGGTTAACGATACCAAAAAGGCTCCAAATACAAGACGCCACCTACTGCCGGACCAGGGCACCCCTATTGGATAGGATATTGGCCTGGGGCCTGATTATTGGCTCCCGGCATAGGGCCATGTGGAGTATTATCTGGTGGTGGTGAATATACGTCATGTGGATAACGAGCTGGTGTCACCTCCTGTCTCGATAAATCCTGTTTGGTCGGACATTGAAAATGCCAATGTCCCACCCCGTCACACCGGTGGCACCTGTCCGTGGGTCGAGGGTTGCCCCTCGGACGTTTGTACCGACCCCTGCGCCAGGATGTGGATGGGCCCAGAGGTCTCTGTTGATATGAATTATCAGATGATGTAGGAGGACCCTGAACCTGGGGCATCTGGATTGCATTCACCTTTGTGAAATTAAGTTTGTCACGTATGTCTTTTAATTGGGCCTTAGCTAATTGAGTTTCAAGGGATTTTAATTCCCTGTCATCAGACTCCCTCTTATCAAAAGATTGATCAATAAAATGAACAATGTGGGCTGCCCATAAATCATAATCCATCTTTGTTAGGCCAACAACAGACGCCAAGCTCTTCTTAACATCATCAGACAGAGAGCTCTCTACAGCACCTCTGAACAACAGTTGAGTCGTAGGATCAATCGTTGGATCATTTCCAGTTCTATTTTCCCACAAGAGCTTAACTCTAGATAAGTAGGTCGTGCCCCGTTCTGTAACAGCCGGAGGAATCTCACACAAGTCTGAAGATTTCATAGACGTCGGATATTTCTCTCGTATAATTGGCCATAAAATTTGAACGTGGTCGTGCAGTGTGTCACTGTCTGGGTCCAATTTAGTCCCAGCAGCCTGTTCTATTTCAGTCAAACTACCAAACGACGTGCATGCTGTGAAAACCCTCCTCCAATCACCCAGACATGGCACAATTCCGGCGCATGCCTCCAGAAAAGCGCGGATCCAAGCCGAACCTCCTTTCTGGATATCAGGCAAACGCTGACGGATCAACTCAGTATCCTGCAAACTAAAAGGCGTGTAAGTCTGTTTGCGGACTCCCTCAGCTGTGGTGGAAGAAACGAGAGGTAACATGAATTGAGCAGGAGGCGCTGCGTCAAGGCATGTGTGAACATTATCAGCAATTCTATTTAATCGACCTGAATTTCCTCGCTGCCAGCCAGTGACCTTATCAAAAGTTGTGGCAGGAGGCCTGAGGTCAGGACAAGCAGTTGGACCAGGACAGGTCAGTGGCACGGAGTCATATGAAGCCCCCAAAGATGTCACGCTGAAAGAAGCATCAGAGGACGGTGGACGAAACACATCACCTCCCCTTTGTTCACCCACAGAGCCAGGAGTGGTGTGAATACCACCCATCAATGTTTGCACATGGTCTTGTACCATATTCCTATTTTCTGCTGATTTTGTCTGTAAAATACCCCCTGTAACGAGAAGCAAGTCTGAGCTGGATCTAGTGTGTTCAGAACCAAGTGAGAGCTCTGCCAGATTTATGGATGAGAGCTCCGTCAATGGCATTTGGTTGTGTGGATTTAATCCCACAGGTGCATACGGGGGAGGACGAGGAGGAGGAGGGGGAGCGGGGCAAAGAGGATGCGGAGGGGGAGCACAAGGCTGTTCAGTTTCAAGGCATGTCTCTGTTCCTGTTACGAGGGCCGCACCGGCTTTAATAGGGAGTTCTGCAGTACCAGGCACCAAAGTGTTATCTGCAGACAGCCATAAATCTGTTTGCAAGCCAACAACTTGTTTCTGTGAAACTGCTTTGTGAGCACTTCTCAGAGCAGGTTTCTGCCTACCTAGGATTTTGCACATTTCATCCACAAACAATAAGCAGTCCCTATGAAAGGCGTCCGCCTTCTGCCAGTCCTTATATTTCTTTCTACGCACTAGAACAGAGCATTTTTCCTTCTCATCCAACGCCAACCTCAAAGCTCTCTCTGATTGCACAAGAAGCTTATTCAGTCCAACAGCAGACGGACACGAATCATCCACACCAGGAAACATTCCTGACCGACACATGTTATTCACCCAAGAAACTAAACGTCTTTTCTCATCAAGAACATTCTTGACAGCTACCTTCCGACTCCATGAAACCCATAACTCATGCAAAACAGATCCTAATGTGCCAAGGGCACAATTCTTCCAAGTTTGTATAGGTATGTCAGACATTATAATAATGTTATACACGTGTTTTACAAGGGTGAAGTGAGCAAACCTCCAGCCAGGACCATGGACAGCTGCAGTAGCCAACCAAGAAACTGCCTGTTTTAAATCACCCTCCTAAAACACCCAATAAAAATGCCACCCCAGAGCACAGCAGTGGCAGTCACTATTAGACTTCACAATTTGACCTACTGCCGGCAAATACACCCACTGAAACAATATATAAAATAAAAAATCTTTCCCTGTTGCCTTAGTTTGCGTGTTCACAGCACTTTCTGGAGTACAGGCCACAAGCCTCTAAATGAAACAGAAAATAAATAAAGGAAAAAAAATGAATAAAGAAAAGAAAATAAAAAAATAATAAATGAAAAAAAATAAAAAGTTTGCGACCTATACACCAGAAAATACGGCAATCAACTTCAACTGGGAAGGGGAAGAAAAGATTTGACTCTAACGGCGATCACTGGTCCCGGATTGTGAACTAAATCACCTTCTCGGCAACTCTTGTGAACCCGGAGCGGCCAAACCACTCTGTACGGCAAGCCGTGTGCTGGATGAAAGCCAGTGCGACTCTACGGCGATTAAATCCCGGAGTTCACCTCTGACCTCAGCCCCACAGCTCCCGGAGCCCATAAAATAAACAAATAAAAAAAATGTCTCCCAGCCAACAGGCTGGAGCTCATAGATGGGGAAAAAACGCAAACTTAGGCACTCATACTCTCACCCTTTGTGTGTGTGGACTATGTGCTTTATACTTTACTTATATGTACGAAAACAGCAAAAAAAATGCACATTCAAATGAAATACCAACAGTGGTTCACGTTATTTAACTGTTAACGCTAACCCAAACAACCGTAGCTACACTACGGTGTAATTTTTGCCCACCCGTAGACAGAACAGACATACAGCCAAGGTAAATTTAGCGTTTTCAATAGCAGACATTTAGTTATAAACGGAAGATCTGCTCACCTGAATGAAGAGGCGCCACTTGGCTGCAGCTTGCTCCGCCACTCGTGGGGGAAGCCCTCAATCGGCTTCCGTTTCAGGCCAAACCTCACACTTCTCAACGTCGGGATCACCAAATTGTTGCGGTTCAAAAGTTGAAGGGAAGCTCTGAAACGAATGTGCAAGTTTTAGGCAGGTTTATTGTACATTATAAGAATAAACCTTACAGCGACCAACAGACCTCTCACCAAGCACAAGTCCAACACACACACATCTTCGAAGGCGGACCACGGTTTTATACCTCTAGATGACGTCATCGCCTCGTGGGACCAATCCTGGAACCGAACCGCCTTGGAACCGCCCTAGAACTTTTCTACTCTGTGAGTGATCCGCCTCTCAGCCAACAAGCTATCAGCTCTGTATGTCAATCATCAAATGTTGGGTGTGTTGCATGTGCAGGCGTGTACTGTTCCCTAGTGAAAACAAAGCCCGAGAGAAAAACGTTCTGCCTAGTGTCACATTTCACATTATAAGGCAGAATTAAGTGAATACAAATAATGGAGCATAGTGGGTGTAATGTAATACTGATAGAAATATATTTCACAAGGTAAAAAACTATTATTTCTCTGCTGATAAAAAATATATTTTTTAGCTGACGTTATATCAGAAGTGTTCCTGAGCTTAACAGTTCCTAAATCAATTCACGAAATGGTCAAATCTGCTGGATTTAAACAGTTTCGGTTTGACATTTTCCAAACAGCCTCGGGTGCGCTACGAAAATAAATGATAAAAAATCGAATTTTATCTCAAATGTTTTATCTAGGCCAACAGTCAGTAAATTAGAGCCATATAATTACACACTGGTGGCAGAAAAAATATCCACCGAGTGGTTTCTGAGCTATTTATCTGAATAGCCTGGACCTCGCCAGGCTAAACTAACAAAACTCCACCTTCTGTTCTCTGATTGGTCCATTCAAAAATCTCCAGGAGAAATCGTTTTCAATGGGAAGAATGCCAGACCCTAGTCCAAAGCGAAGTGAAGGACAAGGGTCTGGTTACAACCAGGCTAGAGATTATTAGTCATATTTTAAAACCCTGGCTGCGCGCAACAGTTAGACAACATTAGTTATATTTTAATGACATTCAAGCCGCGCTGAAAGGCGGAAATGGGTGCGCGCTTCGTTGTTATTTACGTTGTAACATAAGCTGATTTGTGATCAGTTATTAACAAAAATTTAACTCAGAAAGACTAATTCAGCTAACAATTGTTTTAGGGGTTTCTCGTTTCTGTAGTTAAATATGAATGAAATTCAACCCTCGCGCTGAGGTTGTTTGAATGAGTCCCGCCCCTGCTGCAAACAACGAATCAAATGTGAGCAGTACATGACGTGAAACTGGCTCCGTCGGGCTCGGCCCGATAAGAACCACGGTGAAGATGGTTCCAGAACAAGGGTGGATCCCGGGCGGAAAAGGTAAATGCGAAGACGCCGAACCCGGGTTAGAAGCTGGGAGAGCCGGGGAGGGCTGGCCAATGCGTAAACGGCTTCTGACAGGTCTTTTTGTGTGTCCATCAATGATTTTACTTTTGCAGTGGCGGCTCTTAAATGGGGGGTTCCGCAGGGGTCCATCCTGGGTCCTCTCTTGTTCTCCTTATACCTGCTGCCACTCGGTGCTATTTTCCGGAAACACAATACAGGTAGTCCCCGATTTACGAGCGAGTTCCGTTACAACGAGGCGCTCGTAAACCGGAAATCTCGTAATTTGGAACGGCCGCCACGTGTCTCGTAAGTCCGGAATTTCGCTCGTAAATTGGAACGGTTTTGCTAGCGCGACTACAAACACTCGTTTTTCATCGAAAAACTGCTTACGAGTGCATAAAAATGATCGGAAACGTGTGTCCACATGTTTAGCTAACGAACTGTGGTGAAAAAACACAGAAAAACTCTGTATTTTTTGCGTTTTTTCAAAAAATTCGCCAGCTCGTAAGTCCGGAACCTCGTAGATCAGAGCGCTCGTAAATCGGGGACTACCTGTATACCTTTCCACTTCTACGCTGATGACTGTCAAATCTACTTCCCCCTAAGACAAAATGGTACAGGCTCTATTCAACCTCTGCTCGACTGCCTGGCTGACATCAGGGACTGGATGGCTTTAAATTTCTTAAGCTTCAATGATAAGAAGTCTGAAGCCATATTGTTCCTTCCCAATGACACAACCTCAAACCACTGCATTGACCTGTCTGCTCTACCCCTGTCCGAAAAACAAAAAGTCAAAAATCTGGGAGTGATAATGGATCCTTCCATGAAACTCAACAGTCATGTAAACATGATCGTCAAATCCTGTTTTTTCCAGCTGAGGCGTCTGTCTAAGCTGAAGCCCATATTATCCAAAAAGCACCTGGAGACAGTGATTCACGCATTCATTACATCTAGGCTTGATTACTGCAATTCACTTCTGTTTGGCGTCAGTCAAGCCACCATTGCACGATTACAACTGGTTCAGAACGCAGCTGCCCGATTTTTAACCAGCACACGCAAAAGAGAGCACATTACACCAGTCTTGGCCTCCCTTCACTGGCTACCGGTTCATCTTCGAATCCAATTCAAAATTCTCATGTATGTCTACAAATCGCTGAACAGTCTCGCCCCCGCCTATCTCTCGGATCTGATACACCCATATGTCCCTCCACGTGCTTTGAGGTCAGAGGATCAGGTACTCTTAATAGTTCCAGAAACTCGCCTTAAGCGCAGAGGTGACAGGGCGTTCTCTGTAGCAGGCCCAAGACTCTGGAACGAGTTACCGCTGCTCATCAAACAGGCCCCCTCCCTCTCGGTTTTCAAATCCCGGTTAAAAACTCACTACTACTCCATCGCTTTCAATGCCAGCTGATTTGTATTGGATCGTTTGATTTATGATCTGCAATGTTTTTATGTTTTTCGTGTTGTACTTCATTGTCTGTGTTGCCTGTTTGTTTGTCCAGCACTTTGGTGTGGACTTGTTCCTGTTTAAAGTGCTTTATAAATAAAATGGTATGGTATGGTATGGTGTCAGAGCGGGATCCATGTCTGAATAATGCAGAATGCAAGCAGAAGCAGGGATTTAATGCACTTTGACGGCCATGAAAGGACAAACGCCCCCTCAGCTCCCATCTTCTGCCTCCTTTACTCAGCCGCGCGCGTCCGCCGACCGTCAATAACTACGGTATATGCAGTTAAAGCTTAATTAAAAATGTTGAGGGTTTTTTCGGGTCTGACTTGTAGTTACAGTACTGTTAATTCGTCGGGTCGGGTGGGGTTCGGAAATGATAGCTACAGGCTGGGGGCGGGTCAGATTTTTTTTTGACCAGAATGCAAACTACCGTACTGTAATCTGCAGCCCCAAACAAAGTTCAGAAAGGTTTTAGTGATTTTATTTTTTTACATAAAATTATTGTAAAAGTGGTTGATTCTCTGCGGAGAGTTAGGGGTTTGGGTGTCTGCGCACTCAGATTTCAGTCCTCTTCAAAACGATGACTTAAAGCATGACGTTAGGAAATGGTCAGCAGCTGACAGAAACATGACGTAAACTGGGCTCCGGCGTTACTGATATTAACTTGTTCATGGTGTAGGAAATAGAGTAGGAGTTACTTAAAGTTTATCTGAGCATCGTCTGATGACGGGGCACATTTGAGTGAGAATAAAAATAAACAAGAATGGAAGAAGGAACTGTTTTAAAAAACTCTCTGCTCATAACTGGAAATGGCAGTTTATGTTTGACATTCATTCCTACAAAACTGGCTTGACATGTACCGGTAAGTCACTCTCATGACATGTGAACTGAGGACATTTTACTTTGAAAAAGCACCTGACAGAAGAGTCGCATGCCAGTGTTTCATTTCTGTTTCACACAAATGTGACTCGTCGATACCATGTAAGAAACAAAACTGCATACTATTTATGACCGGTTAAAACCGATCAGGGTGCTTTTCTGTTTCTGCTTGGTTTATGTAATAAGTTGCAGTAGATGTGTTCCAGTCATTTGCAAAATGTAGCCTGTTGCCATGACAATTAAAAATACCAGAATCCCACTCATCTTGTCGCTCGTTAGGGCCAATTTCAGCCTCAGACGCTAAACTGTAAGTCGTGATTGTGTCAATAATAAATGCAGTTGTGTGGTTGCAGGAGATGGAGATCGACTGCCAGTCCGAGGAGTCCATCAGTTACACGTTTGACGAGGACTCTGTTGGACTCTGTGACGTTAAGGACATGAGATTGGAGGCGGAAGCGGTGGTCAACGACGTCCTGTTCGCCGTGGTCGAAATGCACGTGTCGCACAGTCTGAGCAACGCGTTGGACTTGGCGTACATAAACGTGGAGACCAGGGAGAGGAACCGATACTGTCTGGAGCTCACGGAGGCCGGGCTCAGGGTAGGAGGAAGTCATCAGAACACACTGCAGCCTTTTTTTTTAGCTTAGAGTGTGAATAATCTTTAAAAGTATGCTTTTTATTATTTTTCAAACAGGTGGTGGGTTATGCTTTTGATCAAGTGGAGGAGAACCTGAGCACTCAGTATCACGAGACTGTTTACTCTCTCCTGGACTCGCTCAGTCCAGGTTACAGGGAAGCGTTTGGGAATGCTCTGCTGCAGAAGCTGGAGACGTTGAAGCAAAACGGAACGTAAACAGGACCAGGATGTGTTTGGGTTTCAGCCTCTTATACCCAAGTTCGATCGCCCGACTGCATAGCTGCCACTACAATAGGGCTCTGCTGACCCCGCCTTGCTCTGAGTTTCATCTAATTAAATTACTTCATATTACAGTAGTTTTTTTTTTTTAAGCTTCACATTAGCTGGATCTGTTGTTTACTTTAATGTGGAAGTATCTTCCATCCTGTGTTTTTAGGAGTCCTGCTTTATTTCACGTTTTCTCATCAAAATGATGTAAAAGAAGCATCATGTTATGTTGATGGTTTCTCTCTTTCTGTTAAACATTTTCATCAGCTGTTCAGAGCTCAAGCAGCTATCGCCTTAATGACTAACTTGTAAAAGAAACAAATGCTCCAATAAATATTTAATTAATTCATATTTACTAAGATAAAGGGGTTTTGTTGCAGTGCAGCTCTTGCTAATGTAGGAATGTGTTGTTTTTTTTTACATCCTGCACTGTACATTTAATCTTTAGCTCACGTTTTAAGCTGTAAAGGTATAAAATTAGTTTTGTTATTGGTAGCTTTTAGTTGTTTTATGTAGTTGGTGTAAATCTGCAAACTGTTGACGTTAAGTGATAGTTTTTAAGATTGCTGCTAATATTTTTCTGTACCTGTACTTGTAATCTGGTTGTTGTTCTTTCTTTGTGTTATGAACTCTGAAACTTACTTCCTCTGCAAAGTTTTTCTTCCTCATTTTGTACCATGACCAGTAAAATGTCAAGTTTGTCCTGTGTGTCACATTAGACTTGTACAGCTGCAGGCAAGGGTTCAAGGTCAAAGTGAAAATTTGTCTCTGTTGACTTTCATGTGCGTACGGTCGATTGCTTCACAGTAAAACTCGGTTTTTCAAACTGAACCTTAACGTTCAGCATTGTTGGATATTTTTGAACTCCCAGTGACATTAAGGAACTTGTGCTAACGATGTTGTTGCACAAATCTAAAAAAGCTGAGTCTGGTCCTCTGGACATTCAAAAAACAAAACAAACAAAAAAAGCAGAGCCATATAAAGTGAGAGTTGCGACACTTCCATAGAGTTCCGTTGTAAGAATGGAATGCGGAAGTCACGTGGGTCATGGAGGGGGCGATTTGTTCCATGGCTCTGTTTTACAGTCTGACTCTGCCTGCAGTAGTGCTCCCTCACCGCCAGAGGGCGCAGCTCCACAAGGTTTCCATAGCCGTTGTTTGGAACGATTGACCGCCTATCGGCGAGATCAAAGAGTGTCAGAACTCTCTATAGTAGAAGACAGGAAGTTTTTCAAGACTTCCTCAGTCTTCTACTTTTTTTGTTGTGGTTTTGTTTTTTTGAATGTCCAGAAGACCAGACTTAACTTTTTTAGATTTTTCTACCTGGATTATTGAGCATGCATCAGGTTATTGCACACATTTTAAAGCACTTTTAAAATTAGGCATTATTTATCAGTACTGCATCAGTAACATCTTCCATTTCAGCTGTATCCAACTTTAAAAAACTTGCAGAACAAAACCATTTGAACAAAGAAGCTTTCATCTGATGAGTCTATTCTTGTCTTAACCTGCAGAATGGGCCGAACAGCACCAGAACATCAGATACCGGTACATATGTAAATGCAAATAAATTGACATGCCTGGATATTTGCATTGGCAGAGAAGTAATGTCCTCTAATGGAGGACATTTGCAAACTGAGGTGTACCGTCCGCAAACCCATCCACACAGATCAGTATTTGCAGTTTGACAAGTTAGGATTCATCAGGACTCTATCACAGAGCAGACAGCGCCCCCACTAACTCAGGAGCCAGACAGAAGGAGAACTCACACAAGACAGGCTCTAGACCAGGGGTGCTCATTACGTAGATCGCGACTGGTAGATCTCTGAGGTAGCACTGGTAGATTGCAGCATGACATTAAAAAAAATTGTCTGTTCAGTGTTGTGCCCTGAGATCACTTCTTTTGTGAATTGAAGCTATATAAATAACTGAATTGAATCTTAGAACATCTTTACTCAGCAAACACAACAGTTTAGGTCAAAATACTATAATTTTAAAGCCACAGTACTGTACTATAGTTCATAATTTCTTATCTGGCAACCCGACTGACATGAAAACTACAGCATTTTTCATGTAAACCAGCTTATTTTTTGTTTATTACCCCCAATAAACATTGAAAAATCACTAATGTTTCCACAGGTTGTTTTCGTGTAAACGGTGCCTTATAGTAGGTAGATCACTTTGACTTGATCATTTCAAAAATAGCTCACATGCTGAAAAAGTCTGAACACCCCTGCTCTAGATGAGCAATATGGATGTGGGCCTTCCTGAAAGCAGAGAAGAAACCCAAACATGACTCCAGCCAGCCATCAGGTGAAAAGAAATAAAAATGTCAAATGTTGTAGGAGTCGTGAAGAGACGACACAGAAGACGAGATGCAGAACTCCATCTTTAATCAACTCCTACAGTTCTGGCGGTAAACACCCAAACACCGCTTTATATATCAACCCTTTCACAATACAACATCCGGTCCTCTGGACCTTTCACAATAAAACATTCGGTAACACATTTGGTCCACTGGGTGTGAGTAGAGTCCCCTAGTGGTCCGCCACACACGCCCCCCCAGAACACCCAGTAAGGTCCATCACTAGTCCAGCATTTTGGGTTTGATCAAACGACCAGAACGGCTGAACCTGGGCCCTGCGTAATCAGTCTGATGAAGCGGGGGGCGACGAGGAGGGCCTGCAGAAGATTCGGGCTCCAATGGACGTTGAGAGTCTCTGGAAGGAGGACCGCAGTCCGTTAGCAATGTGGATGGAGGTCTGCCCCTGCGAGGAGCCTGGGCCGTAACAACCTGATCATCTGACATAACATGAGCTGGTTTAAGCCTATCGATACAGACAGTCTCAGTACGACCCCCTAAATCTAAAAGGAAGTGTTTTGGACCTGGTTGAAGAACCCGAAACGGTCCATCATACAAAGGCTGTAGTGGTGTCCTGTGTGCATTGTGTTTGACAAAAACAAATTTAGAGGACTCCAGACTCTTAGGGACAAATGACTGCGGTAAACAATGGTGTACCGGGCCAGGGACACGAAAAGGGGCCTCCTGAGGTGAAAAATGGAGCAACGGTGGAGCAAACTGTGGTGAGGGTACCTCAGGTAAAAACTCACCGGGGACGCGCACAGGCTGACCGAAAACCAGTTCAGCCGGGGAAGAGCTCAGGTCCTCTTTGGTTGCGGTACGTAAACCCAACAAAACCCAGGGAAGACGGTCAATCCAGTTGTCACCGGTCAATGCAGCGCGAAGTGCAGCTTTCAATGACCTGTGAAACCGTTCACACAAACCATTAGCTTGGGGGTTGTAAGCGGTGGTCCTGTGAACGTTAGTCCCCAGACCCTTGGCCATGGTAGACCAAAGCTCAGAAACAAACTGCGGGCCCCTGTCCGATGTAATGTCTGAAGGGGGGCCAAAACGCGCAACCCAGGTAGACAAAAATGCCCGGGCCACCACTGCAGATGTTGTGGATGTCAGAGGAACCACCTCAGGCCACCTGGTGGTCCGGTCTATTATAGTCAGCAGATGAGTAAAACCTTGTGATGGAGGCAGAGGGCCCACCAGGTCTACGTGCACATGGTCAAACCGCCGACCAGGAATGGAGAAAGGTTCCAAAGGTGCTTTGGTGTGCCTGTTAACCTTAGCACGCTGGCATGGGACACACGCTGCTGCCCACTCCTTAACTGCTTTACGCAGACCGGGCCAAACAAACTTTGAACTGACCAGTTTCACCGAGGCTCTAACACCTGGATGAGAAAGGGAATGTAAGGAGTCAAAAACGCGGCGTCGCCATGAAACTGGAACCAGAGGGCGGGGCCTGCCAGTAGAAACATCACAGAGCAGGAGAGGACCTCCGTCATTCACCTGCCGTTCCTCCAACTCGAGGCCTGTGGGCCCGGACTGGAGCTCGAGTATTTCTGCGTCGCTACGTTGGTCCGCAGCCATAGCAGAAAAATCGATGCCAACGTATACGGGAGAGATCAGCACCCGGGAGAGACAGTCGGCCACCACGTTGGATTTTCCAGCCACATGCTGAATGTCTGTAGTAAATTCAGACACCGCTGCGAGGTGGCGTTGCTGGCGAGCAGACCAGGGGTCAGAAATTTTTGACATAGCAAACACCAAGGGTTTGTGGTCAACATATGCAGTGAACTGGCGGCCCTCCAGGAAAAACCTGAAATGGCGTGTGGCCAGGTAAAGCGCCAGCAACTCTCTGTCAAAAACACTGTATTTAAGCTCATTGTCCCGCAGCGTACGGCTGAAAAATGCAAGCGGCTGCCAAACCCCGGAAACCTGCTGTTCTAACACAGCCCCCACCGCAACATCAGATGCGTCTGTTGTCAAAGCTATTTGTGCCGCTGGGGATGGATGGGCCAAAAGGGCAGCAGTGGCCAGTGCAGCTTTAGCATCACCAAATGCCTGTAGGCGTTCTGGTGTCCAGTCAACACTGTCGTTGGGCTTTTTCTTTTTTAGCGCTCCATAGAGCGGTCGCAGCAGTTGTGCTGCCCTGGGGAGGAAACGGTTATAGAAATTAACCATTCCCAAAAATTCTTGTAGCGCTTTAACAGACTGGGGCTGTGGAAAATCGGACACCGCCTGCACTTTGTTTGGTAACGGGACAGCACCACTGGCAGAAATGCGGTGGCCCAAAAAGTCAATGACTGGCAGCCCAAACTGGCATTTTGCTGTATTTACAATCAGGCCATGTGCTGCTAGGCGCTGAAAAACCTCACGGAGGTGGGACATGTGCTGGTCAGCTGAGCTGCTAGCCACCAGGATGTCGTCCAGGTACACAAATACGAATGACAGTCCCCTTAGGACTGAATCCATCAACCGCTGAAATGTTTGTGCTGCACCTTTAAGACCAAAAGGCATGCGCAAAAACTCAAACAGGCCGAAAGGCGTGATCACAGCGGTCTTAGGGACATCCTCCACATGCACAGGAACCTGGTGGTACCCGCGTACTAAATCTACTTTAGAAAAAATGGAGGTCCCAGCCAGGTGCACTGAAAAATCCTGGATGTGGGGGATGGGGTAACGATCGTTCTCTGTGATGTTATTAAGGCGGCGGAAATCCCCACATGGTCGCCATTTGCCGTCTGCTTTGGGCACCATGTGCAGGGGGGAGGCCCACGGGCTGTTTGAGCGCTGCACGATGCCTAAATGCTCCATGTTAGCAAACTCTTCCTGTGCTATTGCTAGCTTAGTAGCATCGAGGCGGCGTGCACGTGCGAAAACCGGGGGGCCCGTTGTGGGGATATAATGTTCGATCCCATGTTTAGTGTTTGTGTTTGCAAAATTAGGAACAGTCAGTGAGGGGAACTCAGACAATAAACGCTGAAACACGTTACCCGAAGCTAAAAAGTTAGCATGCATTAAAGGCCCAGCTCCTCGTGTCGCACAAGGCAATGATGAAAAAGACACAGCGTCGATCAAACGTCTGTTAGCAATCAAAAAGGCATTCAATTCAAGATCAACTGGACTTTATTTGTAACAGAAGACGTTTCGCTTCTCATCCGAGGAGCTTTATCAATTCAATGAACTAGACTGTGTGTGCGTGTGGATTTATAACAGGAGTCACGCACCATCATATGTAAATTGCAAGCTGAGGTAACACATACATGTAAATTGACAGATCACACCTTAGCGTCTGTTAGCAACGTCAACAAGGAGCCCATGAGCACAAAGAAAATCAGCCCCTAAAATAGGAACTGAACTCGCAGCTACAACAAAGTTCCACTGGAAGTCCCGTTCATGGAAACGAACAGTCACCAACCTTTCACCAAACGTCTTGATGGGAGAGCCATTAGCCGCGGTTAGCTGCGGCCCGCAGCCTTCTGCCAACCTGTCGGAGCCAGACGGGGGAACGAGGCTCTTCTGCGAACCAGAGTCCACCAGGAACCGCCTCCCCGACCTCGAGTCTTCGATGAAAAGCAGCTTTTCCCTGTCGCCAACGGCCGCGGCTACCAGCTGGCGTCGTCGTTTTCCCTGCGGCTTGAAGCTGCATGGCAGGACGCACCGTCGTGCTTTGGCGCCAAAGCGCTGGTGGTAGGAACAAAGGGCGGCTCCTGTCCGCCTGCGGGTAGCGACCCCTGCTACCACCGATGGCTCGTCCGGCGCTGAGGGCGGTGCTTGAAGCTCGGGCGCTGCTGAAGATCCGGGGACTGCCGCCTGGACCGCGAAGGTCCTCGCTGCTACCACCGATGGCTCGTCCGGCGCTGAGGGCGGTGCTTGAAGCTCGGGCGCTGCTGAAGATCCGGGGACTGCCGCCTGGACCGCGAAGGTCCTCGCAGTCAGAATGATGCGGTCGGCTTCTTCGGCCAGCGAGCGGTAATCCCTCTGCTGCAGAAATGGGGAGTTGGCCAGGACGGTGCGCACTGGAGCTGGGAGCTTGCGGAGGAAGAGGTGGCGGAAGAGAAACTCACAGTCGTCTGATCCCCGCAAGGACAACATGCTCTCCACGAGCTCAAGAGCTGTGCCATCGCCCAAACCGGAGAGGGAAAACAGTTTCTCAGCGCGCTCCGCATCAGAAAGTGAGTAGCGCCGCAGGAGCAGCTCTTTGAGGGCGTCGTATCTTCCTTGTGCAGGAGGGTCCTGGAGCAGGCTCAGTGCCCGCTGGGTCGACAGCGGATCCAGCGCGGCGACCACATAGTGGTATTTTGTGTCGTCTGCAGAAATCCCTCGAAGAGCAAACTGTGATTCGATGTGGGCGAACCACGCCGGAGGGGCGTGCAGCCAGAAGTCCGGGATTTTAACGGCCACCGCAAAAGCGAGCGGGGCCGCCTGTGGAGGTTCCACAGCAGCGGACATCTGAGGAGAGCTGGCTGGAGCGTCAGATGTCGACATGTTCAATTCACGAGGTCACCAGTGTAGGAGTCGTGAAGAGACGACACAGAAGACGAGATGCAGAACTCCATCTTTAATCAACTCCTACAGTTCTGGCGGTAAACACCCAAACACCGCTTTATATATCAACCCTTTCACAATACAACATCTGGTCCTCTGGACCTTTCACAATAAAACATCCGGTAACACATTTGGTCCACTGGGTGTGAGTAGTGTCCCCTAGTGGTCCGTCACAATGTCACATTTTTGTCATCTGTGTATGTTTCCCATACTTGACAGACGAAATTGGTCTCTGCATTTAACCCAACCACCACCAGGTGGTGCAGTGAGCAGCCGTAGTCAGCGCCCGGGGAGCTGGGGAAATAGATGTGCACTCATAGACACCCCAAGGTGTACCGTGTCCGGGGTTCAAACCTGGGTCCTTCGGATCCCGAGTCCGATTCCCCTGCCACTAATGCCCCTTTTCCACTTGGTGGCCCGGGTCGGATGTGACGTCATATTTGCGTGCCAAGCGCGCGTTGGAGAGCATTTCCACCTCACAGATGCGCGGCGCCGCGCCAAGATTCCGGACTCATCTCAGAGCAGGTCCCAGGCCGGCTGGCCCCGAACCGTGGGGAGGAGGCTGGACTGAGTTTGAGGAAGTGGCTGCCGCGAGGGAACAAACACCGAAGGACTTTACAAGATTAACACGGTAAAAACAATTATTTGTATTTAAAATTACAGCAAACATGTGTCTTAAGCCGAACTATTCCTTAATAATTTCACGTTGTTGTCAAAACGGCAGGATTTAAAAAAGTAGTTTCGCCACGTGCACGCGCGCGCCCGCGCGCGCACGTGAGCCGTCTTTATTTCTATAATGTAGCTAAATAAACGCTTTAAAAAATATATTTCATATCTGACGTTATATCAAGAGGGTGCTTGAGCTTAACAGTTCCTTAATAATTTCACGTTGTGGTCAAATCAGCTGGATTTAACAAAGTAGGTCGACACGTGCACATCACATGCACGCGCGGGTGGGGTCGATCGGCGTTCTTTCTTTTAAATGTAGCTAAATAAAAGCTTAAAACATATATTTCATAGCTGGCTTTATACCACGAGGGTTCCTCAGGTTAACAAGTCCTTAATGTCACGTTGTGGTCAAATCTGCTGGATTTAAATTGATTTGTTTTGACTAATTCCAAACCTGTTACATGTGCTACGAAAATAAATTATTAAAAAATCGAATTTTAATTCAAATAACTCCAACAGCTTACAGTATGCACATAAACATGTAGTGATTACACTCTGTTGGTTTGAAAAATATCTGTTTTGTGGTTTCTGAGATATAAGATATAATGTGTTAAATACTAGTAGAAAAAAAACAAGCCAGGTCGACACACTTATGTCTATAAAAAATCGAATTTTAATTCAAATAACTTCAACAGCTTACAGTGTGTATATAAACATGTAGTGATTACACTGTGTTGGTTTGAAAAATATCTGCTTTGTGGTTTCTGATATATTTGATATATGTATATATATCTTATAAAATATATCTACATATAAAACTGTTTCTAGACTGAATTACCGGTAACCATGTTTTTCTTTTTTTACAGTTAAGACGAAGAAGTCAACACCAGAATTTATCAACTTTTGTCTTCTGGAGGAAGCACATGAGACAACAAGAAAAAAATCATTTAGGTGTATGCAGTATTTATTTTTGTGCTTTTTTCACTTCTTAGTTTTCATAATAAACTTTTTTTTCTTAAGTGGTCTCATTGAACAATAATTTCCTAAACATATTTTACAATGTTAAGTGTGTACAGTATAGTGTTTGTTTAAAAACATACTGGAAGTTAAGAATATTTTCCATTTGCATTTGACCTTTAAAGAATCATAAGAAAAAAGATTATTAGATTTGAACAGCCATCCATCCATCCTTCCTGATGTCGTGTCATGGGTAGTGCAGCAGCTTTTCCAAGGATGCACAGACGTCAAATACGTCAACATCAACCCATCCATCCATCCTTCCTGATGTCGGGTCGTGGTGCAGCAGCTTTTCCAAGGATGCACAGACGTCGCCATCAACACCGATGAAGCTGTTCTTGGATGCCTAAACGAGTTTCCTGATCAACAAACATTTAATTATTAATACTTTGTTTTTACGTTTAAAGAAACATGCTTTTAATGTTTAACGGACAGTTTAAACCAAATTATCCATTTGCATTTGACTTTGAATTATCCCTGACAAAATATTACCGTTTAAATTTAATGAAATACAAACATTTAATATTACAGGGCCAATTCAAACCTAATTAATTCCTAATCTGTACCTTACTGTAAAAATAGTTTAACTGATTACAGGGCAGTGCGATTGATGTGTTAAGCAATGTTAACAGGATCCTTGTGCATATATGAGAATAATCTTTATTATAAAGAAACAAAATGGAAAACACATGGGTTTAAAACAAGCTGAAAAGTCTATAAAGTAATATTAGAGCATTAAATAGCTCAAGGGACATTACCGCCAACAGGTGGTGAGACAAGGTCTTGCAGGGTGTTCTTCTTCTAACGTTTAGTGGTGGCTAGTAAATAGCTTGAGGTAACACTACCGCCACCACGTGGTAGGACGAGTGAGATTCTACACCCCGCCCACAGAAGGGCTGCAGTAAGTGAATGGAAACAAACCTACATGTGAGCCGAGCCGAACTGAACCAGACCGGACCAGACTGGGCCGCTCTGTGCCGAGCAAGTGGAAAAGGGGCATAAGGAACCCAGACCAGTGGTCGTTCCGTATGTTTGGGAGTTTCAGAGAAACTGAGACGTTTATTTTCTAAACACAACGTCCCAGTGGTTTTAAACCCCAAAATACATTACGGCAAAGACTGGTTCATCCCAAAGATCCAGTCCCCCGGCACAAACAGAGTAATATTGTGTATGTTGTTCAGTGTCAGGAGGGCTGTGATCAGTCTTATATCGGGGAAACTAAACAGCCACTGGCCAAAAGGATGGCCCAGCACAGAAGATCAACATCATCAGGTCAGGACTCTGCAGTCTACACTCATCTCCAGGCCAGCGGTCACTCTTTCAGGGATGAAGATGTTCACATCCTTGAGACAACATGCCCATCATTAAAAAAGGGTGGAGGCCTCCATGTTCAACTGTCCCCCTCTTATGGTGTGATCACACCGAACAGCGTTTCAACCTCCAAAAGGCTCGTCACGCACGCAAGTGGACGCACTTGGTGTCCAGACCAAAACGACAGAACGCAAAACTGCTGCGAAACTGCTGCGAAGCTGCGGCGGGGTGTGTGGGAGGAGCTTACCGGTATACCGAGTCCTCACTGCACTCCGCGAGGCGAGGAGCTTTTTATTTCTGTCTCAGTAGAGCAGACTTGACTGGTCGTGAAGGACTTGTCGCGAACACACAGCTACAATGAGTTTCTCTTCCATAGTCCATGACTCCGCGGGTTTTTTCTGTGTCCCACAAACAATACGTCACACAGTTGCGCAATAACCGTCCCCTCGTTTCCGCGTCATAGCGGACCCCCTCTCTTCTCCCCCCGACTCTCCTCCTCCTCCTCCCCGACTCTCCCTGATTGGTTGACACACCAACCAATCAGGTAGAGTTGAGCGGCGTTTGAACGTTTGAACCGCGAAATCTTCAGTTGAATGAAGGCGGCACTTGGAGGCTGAAGCTGGTTCACGTGCACGGAAAAACGCTTCCCAGCACGCTCAACACGCACGTGAGGTGACGCCCGACGCCAGGAGGCGCCTGGAAGCGCTTCCCCCATTGACTTTGCATGGAAGCTGGAAGCTCCTGCTGCTGAAAAGCTGTTCGGTGTGATCACACAATTACAACGCTGTTATCGCTAGTATCACTCAGCCACCTGTGAATAGCAAGTGGATATCAGGGTGCTAATGATCAGTTGTTAGGCTGATGTTCCTCATTAATCATGTGAGTCCAAGGAGCCACAACAAACTCATATTTGTTGCTTATGTGTTGCCTGTTTTTTGTCTGTTTGCACAGCACTTTGGTTGACCTTGTTGCATTTTAAGTGCTCTATAAATAAAATTGGTATGGTATGGTATATAGCACCTACACATAGTGGGTCAACCAGTTTGATGGTTACGTTATGTAAATTCCCGACAGCAGTAAGTGTGATGTGGCTTTGATTTCTATCAAAAATGTCAACCTTTTTCATCTTCCAATCATTGTGATACCTGCTGATCTGTACCTATAACTACGTCAGAATCCCAGCCTGCTGGACAAGACTGGGAGGTACACCTGGACCCCATTCTGTTTGTTTGTTTCTTCTTCCTGTCCTCAAACCCAGCCGGTCAAAGCAAGCCACTCATCCTGAGCCTGATCTGCTGGAGGTTTCTTCCTGTTAAAAGGGAGTTTTTTTCTTTCCACAGTTTCCTTTGTGCTTGCTCAGGATGAGTGACTGTGATGAAGTGAAGATTCAATGCATCTGCTGGCTTCCTTAGATAACTTTACTAATTGTCTTTTGTATGTGTGACTGTTTCTGTACAGTGTCCTAGGACAACTTTGTTGTGATTTGGCGCTGTATAAATAAACTAAACAGAATTTATTGTGCTAAGATGGTTTTTGGAGTCCGTGCCCGCCCATGGTATATATATGTACAGTATATATATTCAGGTGGTCCCCGACTTATGAGCACACAACTTACGAGGTTCCGGCTTTACGAGGTTCCTCCGGAACCAATCTACCGAGTTACGAGACCAGGTTCCGGGTTTACGAGCGACCTCATTCGGAAGCCATAGCACCGAGTTACGACATGAAGTTCCGGGTTTACGAGAGAACTACGTTAGAAACCATAGCACCGAATTACGAGATGAAAATTCCGGCTTTACGAGAGAACTCCATTAGAAACCGTTGCACCGATTTACGAGGTGGGTGCGCTCATACGACCGCGAAATACGGTAACTGACTCTTCGTCAAGATGGCTGATTTACATGGTCCTTACAAGGGGAGAGTGGGACAGGAGGTGGAGTCCCAAGTAACAGAAGAACGTTCTTAGAACGTTCTGAGAACGTTATTTTTAGGTTACGGGAACGTTCCCTCCTAACGTTCTGAGAACGTTCTGGTGTGGAGTTTTCTCGTGGTTCTCAGAACGTTAGGTAGAACGTTCTGAGAACGTTCTCAGAACGTTAGGTGAGAACGTTCTGAGAACGTTAGGTGAGAACGTTAGGTGAGAACGTTCTGAGAACGTTCTGAGAACGTTCTGAGAACGTTATTTTTAGGTTACGGGAACGTTCCCTCCTAACGTTCTGAGAACGTTCTGGTGTGGAGTTTTCTCGTGGTTCTCAGAACGTTAGGTGAGAACGTTCTGCTAGAACTTTCTTAGAACATTCCATAAATTTTATTATTATTATTATAATAATATGGATTCATACATTTTAGTGCAAATTATGAACAATCAAAATAGATTCAAAGTTATTTATTCATCTACTGAACAATGTTTTTAACCTCCCAGAGAGAACAATTGCAAACAAACAAAAGTACACTTGTGTTATATTATAACACAAGTGTACTTTTGTTTGTTTGCAATTGTTCTCTCTGGGAGGTTAAAAACATTGTTCAGTAGATGAATAAATAACTTTGAATCTATTTTGATTGTTCATGTTCAATGAATTGTTCAATGTAGTTTGGAATAGTTCACATTTTTAGTTTGGAAAAAATAAACATTTGAGTTTTCTTTCTTATAACAGTTATAAGAAAGAAAACTCAAATGTTTATTTTTTCCAAACTAAAAATGTGAACTATTCCAAACTACATTGTCCCTTTCTTTAAACTTAAAAGTCCAGCTTGAACATAAATCAAATTAAATATGTGTTTTGCCATGATTTCTAGCTTTCAAATACAAGTACCTGTACAATACTCTCATTGTAATGAGAAATTTAAGTTGGCTAAATAAATCTCCATTGCACAAATGAAATCTTTCAAGTTTTATTTAAAAATGTCCACAATTCTTAAATCAAATCCAACAAAAGAAGCTGAATAATAAATTTGTGACCCATCACATCAAATGGGTTTATTTTTCAAAGTGGTTTGCGTAAATTTAGATAGTAAATAAGATGAATGAATAACTTATCAAATGGTTTAAATTAAATATCTGAAATAAAATCTTCACACCAAATATCAAACCATTTTCCTGATTATTAAGACAACACGATGAATTTGTCAGGATGATCTAAGTAAGAAAATGTATTTCTAAAAGTCAGTAATATATATGTTTGCTTGTAGGTCATTTAGACCAAATTTGACTTTAACCCCCGTTTGATGATGTGATGGGTCACATATTCAGTATGAAGTTCTAGTAAAACTAACCCTCTTTCAGGGGCGAGTAATCTGGTGATCCTACATAAATACATTCAGACCCTCCTTTTTAAAACATGGAGCGAGAAATCTGGTGATCCAACATGTGTTCACACATTAACAACTTCAGTGTCGTTTCAGAAACAGTTCTCAACCATCATTAGCAAAGCAGATCCATCATAAACATTTCTCAACCATCAGGAGCAATTGGTATCCATCATAAACAGTTTTCAACTATCATTATCAAATCACATCATCAGGAGCAATTGG
>JBBPBX010010085.1:20000-58626 GCA_038048925.1 Garcialebias charrua | reverse complement strand
AGGAGAAGCTAAAGGTGTGCTAGCACCACCAGCCTCTGAGCCAGCCAGACTCCGGCAATCCTCGTCAACTAAATGTTATTTCAGGAGAGGGAGATTTATAAAATACAGTGGAAGCAGTACAGCAAAAAGGTAACAAGTGACAGAAACTGTAGGAGTTTAACATTACCTGCTGCAACATTTAAAACGGAGGTGGACGCTTTGTTATCTCTACTTCCTTCCACCTAGCAGCGTGTTAAAGACGTTACATTTGTTCAAACTAACCGCATGCTGAGTGCTCAAATGCTTCTGCATGTTCTAAGTATTTCCTCCCTTTATAGTAATGGACGCGTTGCATGTGTTTCAAGCAGCCCTGGTCTCGTCTATTTTTAGTGAAGCCACACGCTGGACCGCTTCCTCCTCGACGCCATGTTGAATACCAAATACAGCGCATGTCTGTGATGTCATCACGTAAATTCGTCACCACGACGAGTCAGAAGAACCGATAAACTGAATCGTTAAGACAAGCAGCCTACAATTCAATGGAATTGAACTCCAAAGAACAGGGGCCTCATGTACAAAGACTTGCGTAGATTTCTTACTGAAAAGTCACGTACGGACAAATCCAGAAAAGTGTCCACGCACAAAAAAATCCAGATTTATCAAACTGTGCGTACACCGGAATCCACGCACATTCCTTATGTACAACACAATCAACGTGGAATTCAGCGCACATGAGAGAGTGGCCGACTCCGCCCTTGACACGCCTCCGTATGAATATGCAAAGTCATTCAAATATGCCATGCACGACAGGAATGTCGTCTCTGCTCCATTGCAAACCATGTCGGAACGTGGAAAAAAGAGGAACTTCACGGACTGTGAACAGAAATCACTTCTGAGTGAGGCAGAGAAGCACGGAAAAAGGCTTCATTCGGCACGCACAGTGCAAAACAAACCATCCACTTTTAAATAAGAAGTTGACCAAGCTGATCTAACATGCCTGTATAGCTTAGTGGCGAACGCGCCCGCCCTTCGTCCCAAAGGTCGTGAGATCGACTCCCGCTTGGTACAATGTTTTTTTTTTCATTCCAGATTTAAAGACCACAGGAAAACTATTGAATGAAACAACAAGAAATAGAACAATACATGAAATGAAAGGAAGCAGACGATTTATTGTTTTGTAAATAGTTTTCATGTGTATTTCAATCTGGAACGAAAAAAAAAAGAAAAACGTTGTACCATGCGGGAGTCGATCTCACGACCTTTGGAACTAAAGGCAAGCGCTTTACCCACTGACCTAAACGTAGGCGTGTTAATACACCTTGGTTAACTTCTTATCTAAAGAAATTACATCTCATTGTTGTCAATATTGTTGCCACTATCTGGCGCATGCTTTTATATCCACTCATCTAATTGCGTCCATGTGGATGTAATAATCGTTAATCATGTGTGTTTGGTGGGATTTATGATTGTTTTCACATCGTGGACACGGTTTCACAGATCACCTGTAAGTGTCGCCAAAGGAACAATAACCACAGAAACGTGCGTACGCCAACAGGGGAGCAGCCGTGGATTTCTACGTGGATGCGCAGATATTCCCGTTCATATCAGATTTGATACATACGCCACTTTGCGTGGAAAGTGACGTGCGCAATGTTTTTGTGCGCACGCATGGTTGATACATGAGGCCCCAGGTTCTTTAAAAGAACCGGTTCTCAATTCCCATCCTTACTCTACACCCTCAGCAGGATCCTGGAGCGTGTGTGGGAGTTTGCCCTACCAGTCTACATGTGCTTTGTGTACTTGGAGAAGGCGTTGGACCTCATCCCTTGGGAAACCCTGTGGGGGTACTCCGGGAATATGGGGTACCAGGCTCTTTGATATGGGCTGTTAGGTCCCTGTACGACCGGTGTTAGAGCTTGGTCCACATTGTCGGCAGAAAGTCAGGCTCGTTCCCGGTGAGAGTTGGACTCCGCCAAAGTTGCCCTTTGTCACTGATTCTGTTCATAACTTTTATGGACAGAATTTCTAGGTGCAGCCAAGGTGTTGAGGGGATCCATTTTGGTGGCCTTAGGATCACGTCTTTTGCTTTTTGTAGATGATGTGGTCCTATTGGGTTCATCAGGTTGTGATCTACAGCTTTCGCTGGAGCGGTTCGCAGCCGAGTGTGACACGGCCGGGATGAGGATCAGACCAAATCTGAGGCCATGGTCTTGAGTCGGAAAAGGGTAGAGTGCCCTCTCCGGGTTGGGGAGGAGGTCCTGCCCCAAGTGGAGGAGTTTAAGTATCTCGGGGTCTTGTTCATGAATAAGAGAAAAATGGAGCCTGAGATCGATAGGCAGATAGGTGCAACGTCCGCAGTGAAGCGGGTGCTGTCGTGGTGAAGAGAGAGCTGAGGCAAAAGGCGAATCTCTCAATTTACCGATCGATCTACGTTCCCACCCTCATCTATAGTCATGTGACCGAAAGAATGAGATCACGGACACAGGCGACCAAAATAAGTTTTATCCGCAGGGTGTCTGGACTCTCCCTTAGAGATAGGGTGAGAAGCTCAGTCATCCGGGAGGGACTCAGAGTAGAGCCGCTGCTTCTCCACATCAAGAGGAGCCAGTTGAGGTGGCTCGGGCATCTGGTTATGATGCCTCCTGGATGTCTCCCTGGTGAGGTGTTCCGGGCACGTCCCACCGGGAGGAGACCCAGAGGAAGATCCAGGACACGCTGGAGGGACTATGTTTCTCAGCTGGCCTGGGAACACCTTGGGATTCCCCCCGAGGAGCGGGCCCAATTGGTTGGGGAGAGGGAAGTTTGGGCCTCCCTACTTACACCCGACCCTGGATAAACGGAAGAAAATGGATGGATGAAGAACGAGATAAAAGCTAAAAACAAAATTAGACTTAAGCCAAAAGTAGTAAAAAAATCATGCTGAAGCCTAAAAGTAACTAGCCTGGCCCTCGCCTTCCTGCACAGCTCCGCTCATTCTCATTTTCCTTCACTGCTCAGTCTGGGACTTCTCCCATAGACAACGATTTCTCCGGCTGATTTTTGACCGGACCAATCAGAGAACAGAATGGGCAGAGTTTTTGGCCCCTAACCCACGCCCCCACCTGTCCCAGCGCGCAGCCAGCGAGCATTCGCATGTTCTCATTCAAAGCGATGCAAAGCGATGCAGGACTATTTATATGTGACACAAATGTATTAAATTCCCCTTCTTAATCCCTTATCTGAAGTTTTCTTTTGTTTTTTTGGCCAAAAGTCAAGTGATCGCTCCCTCCTCCCTCCTCCTCTCCCTCCGCTGATGAGGAAATGCCTCAGGTTGTCACGAGAGAATTAAACTCGGGTTTTACGTTGCTGCCCGAGTCCCATCAGATTTTCTGGTCTTCTGGTGTGCTGGACCAGCGATCCATGGTTTTTAGGGGTGTAACGAGATCTCGTACGAAATCTCGTGATATTAAACTCCCGCGATATCTCTCGTTGAGAGGTAACGTTGTCTCGCTAATGCTAGCAGAGCCCCTAGCAAGTCAGCGTCACGGACAGCATGGCTTCGCCGGATGAAGTTGCTATAGAAGACGCCCCAACTACTTTTAAATCATTTGTTTGGCAGCATTTTGGATTTCCAATAGAAACAATAAATGGCGAAAGAGCAACAAACAAGACACGGACAATATGTAAGCATTGCAAGAAATTTTTACCGTACACCACTGCTAACACTAGCACGATGCAAAAATCTCGTCTCGTTCTCGCAAACTCTGTAATTTGTCTCGTCTCGTCTTGTCTCGAGAGTTTTATGTATCGTTACACCCCTAATAGCCTGGTTGTAACCAGACCCTGTCCTTCACTTCGCTTCGTACTAGGGTCTGGACTTTTCCCATAGAGAAACGTTTCTTGCTGGAGGCGTGGCCTCTGCTTAGGAACAAAACCATTGGATATTTTGAACAGGGAAAGCATTCTGCTCCCTCCCCTCAGAGCCACCCCCCGTGCACTGGTGAACTTGACAACTGCTCCGCCCCCTGCTCCAGGAGTCCTGCAGCTTTTCTCTCGCTGCACAAACTCAGTGTTTATATGTTATAAAACGTTTTAATACAATAAAATCAAACCATGGATCGCTGGTCCAGCTCACCAAAAGACCAGAAAATCTGCAGGGACTCGGTCAGCAACTAAAACCCGAGTTTAATTCTCGTGACAACCTGAGGCATTTCCGTGTTCATTTTACTCAGCAGGAGGGTGGAGGAGAAGGAGGACGAGGGAGCGATTACTTAACTTTTGGGGGAAAAAAACAAAAGAAAACTCCAGATAAGGGATTAAGCATGGGAAATTAATAAATTTGTGTCACATATAAAACAGTTCTGCATCGCTTTGAATGATGCCGTGCTGGTGAACTTGACAGCTGCTCCGCCTCTTGCAGCTCTCGCTGCGCAAATTCTGTGTTTATATAAAACGTTCAATAAAATCAAACCATGGATCGCTGGTCCAGCTCACCAAAACACCAGAAAATCTGATGGGACTCGGTCAGCAACTAAAACCCGAGTTTAATTCTCGTGACAACCTGAGGCATTTCCGTGTTCATTTTACTCAGCAGGAAGGTGGAGGAGAAGGAGGACGAGGGAGCGATTACTTAACTTTTGGGGGAAAAAAAACAAAAGAAAACTCCAGATAAGGGATTAAGAAGGGGAAATTAATAAATTTGTGTCACATATAAACCAGTTCTGCATCGCTTTGAATGAGAACATGCGCTGCTCGCTGACTGAGCGCTGGCAGAGCCCTTTTATAGGACGCTGCGCGCTGGGACTGGTGGGGGCGTGGGTTAGGGTCCAAAACTCCGCCCCTTCTGTTCTCTGATTGGTCCGAACAAAAATCTACCGGAGAAATCCTAGTGGGTGGGTAAAGTCCCAGACTGTGCAGTGAAGGGAAATGAGAATTGAGCGGAGCTGTGCAGGAAGGCGAGGGCCAGGCTACACCCCTAATGGTTTTACTTTATTTTTTTAGAACGTTTTATTAACATATAAACACAGAATATGCAGTGGCAGGCTGCAGCGAGAGAAAATGCTGCAGGAGGCGGAGCAGATGTCAAGTTCAACAGACCACGGGGGAGCAGCCATATATGGCTCTGAGGGGGAGGGAGCAGAATGCTTTTCCCGGTTCAAAATTTTTCTAAGATCCAATGGTTTTGTTCCTCAGCAGAGGCCACGCCTCCAGCAAGAATCGGTTCTCTATGGAGAAAATCCCGACCCTAGTTCGAAGCGAAGTGAAGGACAAGGGTCTGGTTTTAACCAGGCTAAAAAGTAACAAAACATTAGATAAAAGCCAGTGCTGGGCAGCGCTAATCCAAAAATTAGTTCCGCTATTTCTAAAGCGCTTATTAATTTATTTATGTCCGCAATTTCAAAAGCGCTTATGTATTAGCAAAGCTAGCGGAAGCTAATGCTAACGTGCTAACGTGCAAATGGCGAACTACAATTTTTAATCCAGCAGATTTGACCATTTCGTGAAACTGTTAAGCTCAGAAAAACCTTGTGCTATAAAGTCAGCTAAGAAATATATTTTTTCTCTGCAAAGAAATAATTGTTTTTACCGTGTTTTCTTGTAAAGTCCTACGCTTCTGTGGCCGTCGCCATTTTGAACAGAGCAAATGGTGAACTATTTTTTTTAAATCCAGCATATTTGACCATTTCGTGAAACGATTAAGCTCAGAAAAACCTTGTGCTATAAAGTCAGTTAAGATATATATTTTTTCTCAGCAAAGAAATAATTGTTTTTACCGTGTTTTGTTGTAAAGTCCTTTGCTTCTGTGGCCGTCGCCATTTTGAACAGGGCAAATGAGGCGCTGACGCGTCGCGTAGGCCGCTGAGAAACATCCATAAGTTCACCCTCCATGTTAAAAACTCTTCGTCTGACTCTTCGAAAACAAGCAATAAGGCTGCAGAGTAACACACTGGCTGCTAACTGCTATAGAGAGAGCGCTCTCTCTAGCCCCCCTTAGGGCGGGGACCGCTTTTTTTCACGGACCACATCCGGCGCTGACAGGATATGGTCTGTGAGCAGTCGTCCGGTTGATTTAAGAGCCCGTAAATACGTTTTTTCGTTTTTACTGATAGATAATTAGTTATTAGCGCTACTGCATTTTAAATAAAAATAGCACAAATCCGCTTATGAATTATAAAAGTTAGTCAATCCGCTATAGCGCTAACAACTTGTTTAGGTCCGCTATTAGCGGATTAGCGCTTTAGCGCTCCCTGGCGGTCTGGCGCCCACCTTTGATGAAAGCTAAAGTAGCAAAACACTAGCTGTCACAAAGCATTTAGATTCTGTTATTAATAGTTTAAAATGAAAATGCTCACAACTTAATATTTGTCAGTGCTTCTTGTTTTTCTGCACTTATAACTCCTGTTTTTTTTTTAAATCCAAAACACTCAAAGTTTGATACTTGTGCAAAACATGATATGATTAATAAATGCAAATATAATCAGAAGATAAGTCATAAATGTAAACAGCCTTTTCAATAAATGTCAAACTTTATTAGAAAAAGTTGTTCTGTTTGCTCAGGATGATTATTTGCCTTAAAACACAGCACATTGATGGAGTCCTTTTCAAACCATCTGGTTGTAAAATTAGTCCATGAAAAGTGTTTTCATGTTTCATTGCATATCAAAATACAAGGTACTTAAAAATAGCAGAAGTTTTCCCAGAAAGAGTCATGAATGTCCTCTTGCAAGTAGAAGCAGTCCCAGTGCTGCAGAAGTGAGACTTTTTTTGTTATGGTCAGTTTATCTGGCAGAAGAAACAACTATTTAAAAAGCAACTATGTATCATGCAAAGGTTATGCTTTTGGGCAAAAGTCGGCACCATAAAGAAAAAGAAATACTTAAAACTTGTGGGTGCATCGGAGGCCAGTGTTGGAGACTCCTGACCCACGGGAACGCAGATGAAGACTCATGTTTTTAGGCTTTGACGACGTTCAAAGCACCGTGCAGGCACTCTGAATGTTAAACAACTTTCTGTTTTATTATAAATGTGTTAAGTCTATGCATCCATTTGTAATGGACCTACCCAGGGTCAAACTAGGGTTTTCGAACTGTCCAGTGATGACCTTTACTGACCACTCAGTAAAGCAAGACATTTACTACAAAATCATTCATTTAGCTATAATCTGATAAATATAGTCACCAAAAGAGACTATTTCTATCTTTGATTTTATTCTAATGTGATCAAAAGAATAACTTTTGTCATTTTCATGATGTGTGCTTTTAAGCTGTGTCATTCTGTAAGAGTTAAACTGTGTTCACTGCTGTGTTTAAAGGTGAAGCCTTCGGGTCACAGAGACCGGACGGTTTTGTTTAGAAACTCAGAGACAGTCTCATGAGCAGGGCTCCAGCTTTATCTATCTTTTTCCTAAACATTTCTCTCTGCTGCTGCTTGTAACCTTGGGTTTGATAAGACAAATGAACTCCTCGACTGGTCCTTCCTTAAGTACTAGTCTAAGCTTTTGCTAAAGGCTTCAGAGTTGCTGGGAACTTCCAAGGGATGTGAACTTTCCCAAGAGCTGGACACGTTTGGTCAAGAGCTAACGACCGGCGTCTTCAGCTAAGGACTGATAACAGGCTGTTATGAGTCTACTTCGAACAAGCGTAAGATCAAGAACTTTGTCTATTCCTTCCTGGAATAAGTTTATCTTGAAGTCAGAGGCCTGAAGCTGACATATTCTCTGATGACCAAGCAAAACCAGGAGACGTTGGAAAACGTAAACCAGAACCTTGCTTGAAGGTATCGTACTGGTTCCCACAAGAATCCGTGCATCTGAAAGGCTCCAAGGTCTTCCCTCTTACCGGGCTGTCGTCAAAGGTAAAGAGCTGTTTACAAAACGTACCTGGATTTTAGCAGAAGTCGGAGGAGAAGTGTCACTCTGGTATCATGCTCAGGATAATTTCTTCTTAAATCTTTCCTCCTATTTCTTTCCCCTCTCAATCTAAGCTGGAAACTATTTTTAAGTTAAAGAGCCCACAGACTAAATATGTTTAACATCTAGTATTTATGTCTGTTGTGTTAAATCAAGTGTGTGATGTGTGTTAAATCGCAAGAAAATGAAACCCTGCCAATCAAGTGTAATGATGTTGATTTAGTGATTTATTTTAAATAAATGGTAGTGTCTTCTGGCATACCAACTAAAGTCAACGTTTACTGTCACTTAATGGCTATGGTTCTTTATCCATCACAAAGATCACAGAAATATTGAATAAACTGAAAAAGAAGAGAATCCGTGAAATTACTATTCAATCTGAATAAGTAAATTAAGGTAAAAAGGAGGTCAGTATTAAACTGACCCCCCTCTAAACCCTTTACATCTGGTGGCCCGTACGGGGAACGAACCCGCGACCTTGGCGTTATCAGCACCAAAAGGGGGGAGATGTAATGGACCTACCCAGGGTCAAACTAGGGTTTTCGAACTGTCCAGTGATGACCTTTACTGACCACTCAGTAAAGCAAGACATTTACTACAAAATCATTCATTTAGCTATAATCTGATAAATATAGTCACCAAAAGAGACTATTTCTATCTTTGATTTTATTCTAATGTGATCAAAAGAATAACTTTTGTCATTTTCATGATGTGTGCTTTTAAGCTGTGTCATTCTGTAAGAGTTAAACTGTGTTCACTGCTGTGTTTAAAGGTGAAGCCTTCGGGTCACAGAGACCGGACGGTTTTGTTTAGAAACTCAGAGACAGTCTCATGAGCAGGGCTCCAGCTTTATCTATCTTTTTCCTAAACATTTCTCTCTGCTGCTGCTTGTAACCTTGGGTTTGATAAGACAAATGAACTCCTCGACTGGTCCTTCCTTAAGTACTAGTCTAAGCTTTTGCTAAAGGCTTCAGAGTTGCTGGGAACTTCCAAGGGATGTGAACTTTCCCAAGAGCTGGACACGTTTGGTCAAGAGCTAACGACCGGCGTCTTCAGCTAAGGACTGATAACAGGCTGTTATGAGTCTACTTCGAACAAGCGTAAGATCAAGAACTTTGTCTATTCCTTCCTGGAATAAGTTTATCTTGAAGTCAGAGGCCTGAAGCTGACATATTCTCTGATGACCAAGCAAAACCAGGAGACGTTGGAAAACGTAAACCAGAACCTTGCTTGAAGGTATCGTACTGGTTCCCACAAGAATCCGTGCATCTGAAAGGCTCCAAGGTCTTCCCTCTTACCGGGCTGTCGTCAAAGGTAAAGAGCTGTTTACAAAACGTACCTGGATTTTAGCAGAAGTCGGATGAGGAGTGTCACTCTGGTATCATGCTCATGATAATTTCTTCTTAAATCTTTCCTCCTACCCTTTTCCCTCTCAATCTAAGCTGGAAACTATTTTTTAAGTTAAAGAGCCCACAGACTAAATATGTTTAACATCCAGTATTTATGTCTGTTGTGTTAAATCAAGTGTGTGATGTGTGTTAAATCGCAAGAAAATGAAACCCTGCCAATCAAGTGTAATGATGTTGATTTAGTGATTTATTTTAAATAAATGGTAGTGTCTTCTGGCATACCAACTAAAGTCAACGTTTACTGTCACTTAATGGCTATGGTTCTTTATCCATCACAAAGATCACAGAAATATTGAATAAACTGAAAAAGAAGAGAATCCGTGAAATTACTATTCAATCTGAATAAGTAAATTAAGGTAAAAAGGAGGTCAGTATTAAACTGACCCCCCTCTAAACCCTTTACACATTTTTGTTTCTACGTATCCATGGTCAGGAAAACTGTCCGCTCCCAAAACTTTCTGGTACTTAGGACACAAAATCCTTCCAGCAAGTTCTGGGTCTTCCTCGTGCCCTCCTTTCAGTAAAAGACCCATCAAGAAAACCTCAAAGGGAGGCATCCAGGAGGAATTCTAAGCAGCTGCCGCAATCACCTCCTCTGACTCCTGTCCATGTGGAGGAGCAATGGCTCTGGTTTGAGCTTCTGACCTTTTCTCTAATGCCGGGTACCCACCAAACGCGTTTCCGGCAGCGGAAGCAGCAGGTTTGCATTGAAAGTCTATGTGGAGGCGCGGCGAAACGTGACGCAGCGCGTTTTGAGCATTTCAAGCAGCGCGGCAGACACGGCAGTTCTTTTCCGCGCACGCGACGTGTCCAAAGCAGCCGATGCCGGAGTTCAAATACTTGAACTTTGGCTGCTCAACGCGTCGCAGCAACCAATCGGGAGAGACTCTGCTATGTGAAGATGCAACGACGACGGGACTTTTTTTTGACTTTTTAAACTTACCCCATCGAGCCTCCATGAAGAAACCAGCCTCCGGTAAGAAACTTGGCATTTTTACAGTTGCCGCTGTCCGCTCAAGCGTACGATCACCCCAAACATAAAAAAATGTTTTAATCTCACCAAAGACTTTCGGAGCTGCAGTTCGGCTCGTAGAAAACCCACTCAAGTAGTAACGAGGCTCACGTACAGCTGATTTCGTCGGCCTGGTGTACAAGAAACAAAACAAACCCGACTGGAAAAGGAGCCAGACGCTCCTCCCACTGCGCGTCATCAGACGCGTTTGGTGGGAACAGACATCTGGTGACAAGCAGCAAACACAGTGCGGTAGGAGCGTTTTTGATGCTCAAGACGCGTTCGGTGGGTACCCGGCATAAGGCTGAACCTAGCCATGCTATGGAAGAAGTTTATTTCAGCCACATGTACCTGGAAACATTCAACCTTTATTTAGGCAGGTTAATCTCATTGAGTCTCGAGGACTCATTTACAAGAGAGACCTGTTACAAACTAAAGAATCAAAGTCAAAGTCAAAGTCAACTTTATTGTCAGAACTGCAATATGTACAGGACATACACAGGATTGAAATTGCGTTTCTCTCAGTCCCTCGGTGCAACAGTAACCATCTAAACACTAAACACTAAAACATTTAATAAACATAAGCATAAAATAGTAAAAGTGTAACATTGTCCTGAGTTTTTTCATAGTACAGGTAGTCCCCGACTTACGAGCGAGTTCCGTTCCTCCGAGGCGCTCGTAAAGCGAAAATTCGTAACTTGGAACGGCCGCCACATGTCTCGTAAGTCTGGAATTTCTCTCGTAAGTTGGAACGGTTTTGCTAGCGCGACTACAAACACTCGTTTTTCATCGAAAAACTGCTTACTAGTGCATAAAAATGATCGGAAACGTGTGTCCACATGTTTAGCTAACGAACTGTGGTGAAAAATCACAGAAAAACTCGGTATTTTTTGCGTTTTTTCCAAAAATTCGCCAGCTCGTAAGTCCGGAACCTCGTAGGTCAGAGCGCTCGTAAGTCGGGGACTACCTGTAGTATAAAAGTATGAAAATTTACACCAACACTGAAACACCAAACACCCCTAAAACACCAAACACCCAATGAACATAAGCATAAAATGAAATAATAAAAGTGTAATACTGTCCTGAGTTTTTGCATAGTAGTATAAAAAGTATAAAAATTATATCTATAAAATAAACTGAAGGTTCTAGCATGATGACAACAGCAACAGTAGATTTTCCTTGAACAATCAACAATAGACAATCATAAGAGAGACATACAGATGTTTTTAACAAGTTAAAACAAAGATATCAAAGTAGCAGAACAGACAGATTATAAGGTAGATGTAGAAAATCAAAAACAGGAACATGTCTGCATTGGTTTTTGCCAGGATTCCAACAGATTCTTAAAGCTGTTTAGAGAAATCAAGGTCAAGATCTTCAGATCTTTTTGTAAGATATTCCAGGAAGCAGGAGCGGAGTAGGAGTAGGCCCTTTTGCCAAGCTCAGTTCTCACTGACGGAACATTGCAGGTAATCATGTCCTGAGAGCGCACGCTGTAGCTGCACTCACGCAAAGACATGTAGGAGGAGATGAATGAAGGCAGCAGACCAAGAAGTGATTTAAAGATGAAAATGTACCAGTTGAAGAGTCTGTGTAAAGTTAATGATGTCCAGTTAACCAGTGAATACAAGGTGCAGTGGTGGGTATGATAATCACAGCCAGTTGTGAATCTTAGTGCACCATGTATCAGCTCCTCCTTCACCAAAATGGACTGGACCAACACTCTCAATACTGCATACAAGGCCGTATTCCATCGATCCATCTCCTGCTTGAGCCCACCATCCTTCATGATCGATACTCCCAAACTTCGGAACTACTTGAGGCAAAGACTCTCCGCTCCAACCTGAAGGGAGGATTCTACCTTTTTCCCGGCCTTTAGAGGAGGTGAAATTCATCCCATGGTTTAATCCAACTAAAATGATTTGTCTTTTTTTTTTTTTTTCGAAATGGGATTATTTGGATTGTCATTGAAGAGTTGGTGAGCCTGTTTGGTACTTGATGCATTTGAATGTGCTGCTTAATGCAAGTTTTCAATGTTTTTGCTACAAGTTTAAAACAAAATGTGAAGGCAGAATTTCCCCCAGATATTATGAACTGGAATCATTTCCAAAAACCTGAATGTGCAGATCAATTCACGTTTAAGCACTCACCTATCTGCAAAGGGCAAAAAACAAGAAATTGTATAGCGCCATCAAAATAAGGCAGTCCTTGGGTGTCCTGAAAGGCGCTTTAAAAAAATAAAAAAATAAAAAGATTATTATTATTATTATTATTATTATTATTATTATTATTATTATTATTATTATTATTATTATTATAACTAATTAAATAAATCAGAATCAGAATAAGCTTTATTATCATTTTGCAGAAGTACAGTGAGATTATGTTTGTACAGTCATCCAAAAGATGGGCGGAGTGCACGTTGTTGCTGCTCCTGAGATCGCAGCCCCTTATCCTTTTAGACAGGAAAAGGGGAAAAGGCCATGAGGAGAGGATAGTGGTATTTAAAAAAAAAGATCTCTTGACACCTTCTCCTCATCAGGACACAATTTAAGACATAAAAAAACTTTACCAGCAAGCACATTTATGAACACATTACATATGTATTTTACAACAAGACGGTGAGATTTGTCCATGAAGCACTTCCAGATAGTTCCATAGTCTTGTTAAGATGTTGGTGTCAGCTGGTACAGGTCTGATAAGCATTCACAGACGTTCTCAGGGGGGGATTGTGATAGACAGCTTTCCTTAATTTACACATAGCAGAAATTTGATGTCAGCCTGCTTCTATGCCAAACTGGGGAGTCAGATTCAGACGAGCCACAGTTGTTGATTTTTTTCAGGCAGACTGTTACAATATTTCTCATCAGTCTTGAGTTCTGCTGGTACTTTTAATCCAAAATGGCCAGATTTGTGGGCATTCCACTGGTTTGTACTTATTAGCTCAATCCAAGGTCGTTCCCAACATGCTGGCAAGTCCCAGAAGCCGCAGGTGGCCTGCGATTCTCACAAATCGCTTCCATCATATGGTTTAGCCCATAAATCAGCTGATTTTGAGTACCCGAAGCATGAACCAAACCTGCAGACAGGGTTGGCAGCTTTGCCATGGCCAAAACTGCTGCCGCCGTCTTCTTTATTTGCCGATAACGTATAGGTCTCCGACGGTGCCAAGATGCAGAAACCCTGCTTTCATGATTCCAGTATATTTGGCGTCCTCCTGATACAATTCGGAAAGGCCCATCAGATCATGAGGTGTCCTGCTGCGTGTGTCTCAGCGGGGCATGAGGGTTCTCCAGGACCCTGTCACTTTGTTGGGAAAATTAAAAAGTACCAATTGCGTTTAGTCCAGCTGACCAGATCCATGACTGTAGTTTCCGTTTTGGAGGATGTGTAACAGGAGCCCCGATACACAAGACAGAGAGCAAAAAAGCAGGAGGAGGATGGGAGAGGGAAGAAATGTGTCCGTCTTGCACGAGAGCGAGTTGTGAAATCAAGGGGGAAAACTTTGACAATGAGAAACGTAAGCAAAGGTAAAGCAATGGCTCCAATAAATAATTTCTTGTTTCTGTGTTCATTTGTGACATCTGCTCATACAGACTCATGTTCGTGCTGCTGTTTGTAATGATGTTTTTCTATTACATTAGTGCTTAGTGTATTTCTAGTTGATGTTTTTCTTAGTTATATCCTGGATGTTATTTCTCTTGCATTTTGTTGTTGGATGTGACTGGGAGTGGGACCCTGTGTACATAATCTCGTTTCATCACATGGTCCACATGCGGTGCAAATGACAATAAAGATTCTCTGACTCTCTCTGACTCTCAGAAATAAATGTCAACTTTGACTTGGGGGCACAAATTAAGTGTATAAATAGTGTAACTGCTGAAACCATGGGGTTTCCTGGCATTTATGCATGGAAAGGAGAATGACACAAGTATATATTTTCTTTTCAAAAAGTGGGATGACTCTGTTATTCCACAATCCCTCATGATTCCTGCCAGTAAGTCTGCCTTTGATTGCAGATTTTCGACTGCGATGGGAAGGTTTGTATGTAAGAAAACAAAACATGTAGGAGGATTTTTTATTTTATTTTTCAGCACAGATGTTTTCCTCAGAGCCATGCGCTTTCAGAACAATCAAAACAAGAGATGTCTCGACAATGTTATCAGAGTTCTCCTTCTCACCTCATTCTGTAGCTCGGCCCTGGCAGAGCCGTTCCTGCTGCCTATCAGCTCCTCTCATCGCCTCTTTCTGCTTTAGTCGAGTTATCAAGCATGCGACAATAACGTGACAGCGCATGCGGGCATTTTCTGCCACTTCAGAGAGCTGGCACGCTCAGAGAGGCGAGTGACGTCACGGAGGTGGCGCGCTGCAGATCTGATCTGAGTAAAGCAAACGGCGAGGCACAGCATGACAACACAGTCTGCTAAACAATCAGATACTGTGCTGGAGCTTCAAACACGCTGCGTTCTGCTTCATCAAAAATATGTTTGTCTTCTGAAAGAGTTTATCAAACTCTGGCGTCACAAGAAATTTTTTTTGTTTTGTTTTGTTGATTTTGAAAAGAATTTCACTTAAAAACATAAAGCAAAGTTTCTGCTGTTATTTGGGGTTTCAAATGACAGGTCAGATTTCACCTCCACGTTTTGCTGACTCATACTGAGGTGCAGCCCTAATGCACCCCCATACCATCAGAGAGGCAGGTGTTTTACCTAAACACTGACACCAGGCCGGATAGTCCCTCTCCTCTTTAGTACAGAGGACATAATGTCTGTGGGTTAAAAAAAATAGAATTGGACTTGTCTGACCACCGAACAGTTCTCTACTTCGCCTCAGTCCATTTTAAACTAACTTGGGCCCTCAAAGACAGCAGCAGTTCTGGGTGGTGGTCACATCTGGCTCCTTCTTTGCCTGATAGAGCTTTAAGCAGCATTAATGTATGAACTGTATTTACAGACAATGATCTGTGGAAGTGTTCTTGAGCCCAGAACTGGACATGTTTTTGTATGCATTGGCCGATGATGGCATGAAGACGACAACCAATCGATACCAACCTTTAACCTTGTCATTTGAGCTCATTTGATCTCTGTTAATGAGATTATGAACTGCAGATGATGGAATATCCAAACACTTCACAATTTTCTGTGAAGGAACATTATTCTTCTGAAACTGTTGAACTAGTTTTAGACAGTTTTGTTCTTAAACTGGAGAACCTCTGCTCATATTTACTTCTGAGATTCAGCTTCTCTAAAATGGTATTTTCATACCCAGTCCTGTTAATGGCCTGTTGCCAATTAACCTAATTAATGCTTAATTTGTTGTAACATTATTTTATTTTATTTTTTAGATTATTTCCTGCCATCAAAATTTAAACTTACTTTTTTTGTACAAATTCTGAGTTTGAACATTTTATACATTTACGTTTCATAATAAGTTCAATAAAGATTTATGAGATTTGCTCAACAGAGACCCACTGTTTTCAAAATTGTTGATGTATTTTATTGTTAAAACATTCTATAGTGACGTTGGTTATTGTATAGGTGCCCTGTGGAGCTTCATTACCCATTGTTTATAATTGCTGATACTTTCTTAACTACTTGTACAAAGGGTGTAACTCCTGCATGTTAAGTTTATTGGGAACCTTCTAAAGTTAGTTTGGGACTGTGTGTATGGCCTATCGGAGGACATATCATGTATTTATGGGACAGCAGTTGGCTTCGTCAAGAGAAGCAAAGACTCAGTCGGGGTGGGTTGTAATAAGGGTTGGGTTCAGTGCTGCATTTTCCTTTCATATTTGTGATTTGTGTTGTTTTTTTAATTTGATTTTTTTCTCAAGTTTGTATATCATGGATAAGTGGACATGCGCTGCCGAGTGGGGCTGTTGGGCCGGAACACGTATAAAATTAGATTGTTATGGCTGACGTATGTTACAGTAATATGAGAGAAGAGGCCTCAACAGTTCGCTTTACTAGTTGGAATGTGAAGGGCATGAGAGGACCAGTGAAACGGCAAAAAAATTTGCCCACCTTAAAAAACTAAAAACTGAAATTGCATTTTTACAGGAAACTCATTTGATTTCTACAGATCATATAAAATTTAAGAAGCCTTGGGTGGGACAAGTTTACCATTCACAATTTAACACAAAAGCCAGAGGGACAGCAATATTAATACATAAAAATATACAGTTTACTTTAAGCGAGTCCATATCAGACCCACAGGGTCGATATGTTATAGTATCTGGTTCTATATACAATATTCAGGTTACATTTGCTTGCATACACAGGAAGCCCTCGAGTTACGTCAGGGATTGGGACCTACGTGTGTGACTTAGGTCGATGTTGTCGTACCTCACGGACCAAAAACACCTGCCTGTCGTAGGTCCGCGTTTCTGACATAGGTCGCGGCTATACCGCTAACGGAGCGCCGCACACATATTTAATGGCATGAGACTGAACAAGCAGACATACTAGGCCATGAACATGCACAGAACTGTACAGTAAATGAATACAGTACTGTACAATAAATAAAAAATATAATGTCTTACTTTGAGCTGGTCAAAGCCTGCCTTCGTCTTTTAGCATCAGCTCGGGTGCGAGCTCCCCCAGCTTCCTTACGCTCCACACGCACACACGTGGTCAAAACTGTTTAAAAGAATGACTGTTAGCTTCTTAACTTCATACATTTGGAGCCAGAAAAAAAAAACTTACTGAAAGCCGTTTCTCCGCGATGTCCTCCATCCAAAACAAGCTCGGCGTTAGCTACGGTTAGGCCCCGCCATTAGCAGCAATGGTTAGCATGTCAGTTCATTCAAAAAGGCTGTCGGCTTTGTATCTCCGCGTTAGCTCGGTGTCCCCCGACTGCCAGGCGGACATTTGCGGCGAGCTCCCGGCCGCAGATGGCCCCTCCGCGGCATGTCGGCTCGGTGTCTTCGCCTGTGTTAGCTGCTCTGTTAGCTGCTGTCGTTAGCATGTCGGGCGGTGTTGTTGGAGCGATCGGCGGCTGCTCCTCCGGACCTGAGACGTCCACAGAGTTGACCGAGTGTTTCCAGCAAATTTATCCGTATGAGGCAACCCTGAACGGACACACGGTCCTCTAAAGCCAGCTGACAGGAGCGTCTAGAGCTCCATTGACCGCAGTAGACAATTGTAAAATGGCGACCGGAAACGACCGGAAGTTGCGTAAATACAATCAAATTTTAATAAAAACGAAATATTAATAATTGTACTTTATTTATAAAGCCATTTAAAACAACCACAGCTGCAACAAAGTGCTATACACATGAAATTAATAACATTTAAACACAAAAAAAATATATATATATTTTTTTAATCATATTTTTATTAAATATGATAAAATCGTAAGTCTGAGTTGCCGTAGGTCGCGGGTGACGTAGGTCGAGGGTTTGCTGTATGCTCCTAATTGGGACGACCCCGCCTTTGTATCCGGGTTAATATCTGCTCTACCTAACATGAACTCTCACCGCCTGATATTGGGTGATGATATGAACTGTGTTATGGATCCAACCCTAGACCGATCAAGCTCAAGTTTGACATCCCCATCGAAGATTAGGGATGGGAACCGAGAACCGGTTCTGTTAGAGAACCGGTTCTTAAAAGTCCAATTCCATGGAATTGTAGGATGCTTGTCTTAACGATTCAGCTTATCGGTTCTGCAGACTCCTGGTGGTGACGTATTTAAGCGCTGACATCACAGACATGCGCCGCGCCCGAAAAAAATAAATATTTCTTAGCTGACTTCATAGCAGACGTCCTTCTGAGCTTAACGAAATGTTCAAATCAGCTGGATTTAAAAAAAAAAAGTTCGCGGAATTTTAGGCAGGCGCCAGGCGGGTCAAACCGGACGCTTTCTTTCTTTAAATTTAGCTAAATAAACGCTTAAAAAATATAATTCTTAGCTGACTTAATAGTAGACGTACTCCTGAGTTTAACGAAATGTTCAAATCAGCTGGATTAAAAAAAAAAGTTCGCTGACTTTTATGCAGGCGCCAGGCGGGTCAAACCGGACGCTTTGTTTCTTTAAATTTAGCTAAATAAACGCTTAAAAATATATTTCTTACCTCACTATAGCAGACGGGCTCCTGAGCTGAACCAAATGTGAAATCAGCTGGATTTAAAAATCCGCGGTGTGGTTATGAGTGGTATCTTGCAAACAAAAACAGCTACATCCACAGCAGGGAGCGGGCAGCGACAGAGTCAGTCCGACCAAAGGAGGCTTTTTTCGAACACAGCAAGTAGAAACTTCTGGAAGTGGCCACTCTTCCTCTTCACTCTCTGAGTCCTCTGCTGGCTGCTGCCTACAGCGCCTCTATAGCGGCCGAAACTGGTACTGCACCATTTTCGCCAAAAATGAAAAACGAAGAATCAGAGCGAAAAATGAGTCTAAAAATATGGGAAAATATCCATAAATAAATTCTTTATGAACACAAATGGTTTACTATATTTTATTACCCAAATGAGAATTGATAACAGAATCGATATGGAATCGAATCGATAAATGACATCGATAAAGGCATCGATATTGATAATTTCTTATCAATTCCCATCCCTATCGAAGATGGCTCAGGCCTTAGGAGTATTCATGAAGGAGACGGGCTGCATTGACCCTTGGCGCTTTTTGTTTCCAGATAGTAGGGAGTTTTCTTTCTTTTCACATGTCCATCAGTCATATTCAAGGATTGATTATTTTTTATTGATAAATCTCTGCTACCCTTTGTCAAGAAAAGTGAATATTCTGCTATCGTAGAGTCTGATCATTCTCCAGTTATATTGGATTTAGCCTTATCACTTAATCAAGCCCACCGTCCCATCTGGAGATTTGACTCAACTTTTTTAGCAGATGATAAATTTTTTGAATTGATGTCTACTGTGATAGATAATTTTTTGCTCGAAAACATATCAGACTCAGTGTCTCCCTCTATCCTGTGGGAAACATTAAAAGTGGTAATCAAAGGTGAAATAATATCTTACACTGCTACACCCAACAAAATTAGAAAAGCAAGGCAGAACCAACTTATTAGTTCTATGCAAGAACTGGACCATAGGCACTCTATATCACCCTCCCCTGAGCTATCACAATTCCCAGAGGATAAAGGCCGGGGCAGAGCTCTGCGCTGTTGCCAGCGCCGCGCCATGCCGTGTGAGCGCGGTGCGAGCGCCGCTGCACAAGCCTTTGAGCGCTCGCGAGAACGTGACAAGCTCAAATTTTACGACCGCTCACGCGCGCGCTTTGTCTCACGATGAACTGCCCGGTCGCGGACTGTTTTGTATGTTACACAAATTTATTAAATATCCCTTCTTCATCGCTGATCGGACTTTTCTTTTGTTTTTTTGCCAAAAGTCAAGTGATCGCTTGAAGCGGTCACCATTCACTTCCTCCTCCGATGAGGAGGAATGAATGAACTTGTCACAAGTGAACTAAACTCATGTCCAACGTGGATGTGCCAGCTTCTAAATATTTCCTGGTGTGCTTTTCTGCTGTGTGGGCTGAAGACAGCGCTCCCTGTTTTAATTGTATTTTAAAAAACTTTTTATGAACATATAAACACAGAAAACCGCTGCGCAGCCCTCTGCCTTTTCTTCTCACAGACCCGACATTCTTCTCAGACCCGACCTGTCAATCAAATCAGTAGGCTGTCAGCAAATGACCAATCAGCGACCTCAATTTGTCCCGTAGCTAAACGCTCCGCCCTGCTTCTGCTCAAATGACATCAAGTATTTGGAGCGAAAACGTTGGAGCCACACGCTGCTTCACACTGAGCTCTGCTGTGAACCCCCCACGCACAGCGCACGCGCGTGGCGCGGGGCTCGGTCCAGCGCGGAGCTCTGCGCCGGCCTTAATTCAGACATGAAAGATTTTCTAGACGACTTGAATATCCCTGCTATAGATCTAGATAAGAAGAGGGATATGGATAGGCCCCTCACTCTCACTGAAGTTATCAACTCTATTTCAGCATTGCAGAGTGGCAAGACCCCTGGACCAGATGGCTTTCCAATCGAATTCTATTAAAAAAATCATCCAAATTAGCACCTCTTTTACTTGAAATGTTTAACCACTCACTGGAGAATGGAAACTTGCCGCAGACCCTTACAGAAGCTAATATTACACTTTTATTAAAACATGGTAAAAATCCGATGGACTGCGCTTCCTACAGGCCTATATCACTACTTAATGGAGACGTTAAAATCTTAGCTAAATTTTTTTTTTACATCCTTATGTGGGAATTCAAAATCCACCAGAAAGTTTTCATGTCCTAGATGGCAAAACTGATATTTTTTAATCAAATGTTTGATTCTGAACACGTGTTGGTTTGAAACAGGTCTCTCACTATAAACGTTGATTTTGATCCTATTTCTATAAGGCAACACTTTTTGATTTTATTTGTTTTGTTTCAGTTATCAGACAATTTCCCCTAAAAAAGGTGCTTGCTCGCTAGAGATTTCCTTGCAAACCGTTTGACATACCATCACTTTATTTGCATTCTAAGATTTTTATTTTTAAACTCAAACCAATATGGGTTTGGCTGCGCTTCCATCCACATTGTTTTTTCAGTCAAGTGAAACAAATGTCAGAAATGATGATGTTACTGAGTCACAATTTCCTCCTCCGTCAAGCTTTCAATTTGTATAAGATGAAAAGATTTCATGACTTTTTATGCAACAATTTAACTTTCGAAGACAATATTTTATTTTTCCTCTAACACCTGAGCTTCTTGTTTCTTCTAACTTCCTTGAATAATTTAGCAGACAAAACATAATAACTAACTTGTGAGAATTAGTTATTAGTTTTATCGCAACATACTTTATTACACCAAAGCAGCTAATTTTCTTTAAATTATTGATTAATGTTGCCTTATGCGAGATTGAATCCAGTGTTAGATGAGACTAAAGGAGTGAAATGACACCAAAACCCACGGTGGCCCCATGGTGTAAATGAACAACATAAAAAAAAAAAACGTAATTACATTTGGAAAAACACAACAAAAACAACAAAAACACAACAACATTTGAAAAAACGAAATTACATTTAAAAAAACGAAATTACATTTGAAAATACAGAATGGCATTTGAAAAAACGGAATTACATTAAGCCAAGCGGAAGTGGCCGGAATCACATTAGAAAAAACTGAATTACATTAAGCCAAACCGGAAGTAGCCGAAGCGGAAGTGGCCCAAATCACATTAAAAAAAAACAGAATTACATTTGAAAGAACAGAATGACATTTGGAAAAAATGGAATTAAATTAGAAAAAAACAGAATGACATTAGAAAAAAACGGAATTACATTTGAAAAAACAGAATGAAATTTGGAAAAATAGAATTACCTTTGGAAAAAACGGAATTACATTAGAAAAAACAGAATGACTAGAAAAAAACGGAATTACATTTGAAAAAAAAAACAGAAAGACATTTGGAAAAAACGGAATTACATTAGAAAAAACAGAATAACATACACCTTCGGGCCACCGTACAAAACAGACTTGGGATGTTATTTGAAAATAAGAAAACAGTAAAAACACTTATTTCCTAGAAATTGTTGTGATTATTCTCCATGGAGCAGCCAGGTGCGTGAGAAATTCTTACACTTGGTTTAATGAGCTGCGGTCTCGGATCAGATTAGCCCTATCAGATCTGAGCTCCAGTCGTTCTGTATAAACATCCAGGATAATCTGAGAGTGTTTGTTCGGGTCTGTGCGTGTCTGCACAAACACACACCAGTATTAGTGTGTGCAGGCAGTGCAGTTGCATGTTTACATAGGATCTGAGAGCTGGAGCCGAGGTTTAAGCGCAAGCAGGGCAGTAAATTTAAACTGGCAGATGGCTGCAGGGCAGCTGGAGCTGTGATTGACAGACTCTTTACCTGAACCTGTCTCTCAGGTGTGAGCCAATTGGTCCACGACGTCTCGGCCAGGTGGATCCTTCACATACCTGCGTGCTGCTTCTGCGTCACAGCTCAGGGGTTATGTGCTAATCCTGTAGGTGTCTGAATCACTCAAATTGTGCTGAAGAGCAAAACTTAACAATGCTGAGATTATTACTAAAATCTGCAAAGCTTGTCTCTTTGATTAAGTAACAAACAAGAAAAAAAAGGAAATTAAAAAATAACGGGAAATAGACTATTTGTTTATTGAGTCATGATTGTAATATTTATGTAAAGCATGTTAAGGCTTATACGTATTTGTCTTCTTAATAAAACTGACGTACAGTTGTACACTTAAATCCTGCAGTAGTTTCATTGTTTATTTTCGCTGGGATGAACAAAGTTACTCATGGAGTTCTGCAAGGTTCTGTGCTTGGACCAATACTCTTTACTTTATATTAATTATATTTTCCGTTCAGTAAAGTTATTAATCAGCATGGGATACATTTTCATTTTTATGCTGATGATAAACAGTTATAGTTGTCCACATAACCCAATGAATCCATTCAGTAATTTAGATTACAAGCACGTTTTAAAGACATACAAACCAGGATTGGAGACTGCCACAAAATGAAGACTCAATGCATTTTGCTGGCTACCCTACCCTGCCTTAGATAAATAATGTTAATAACTGAATTTTTATGTATATGAATGGCCTGAGATGACTTCTGGTGTGACTTGGTGCTATATTAATAAACTGAATTGAAATGGAGGAGTCACATTAAACTAAATAGGTGACATATTTATTTTTTGCATTGGTTAAATAAAATTCCATCTGTATTCCTGTCTTGTGGCTTTCTCTGCAGCTGACTCCAAGTCTGTGTTCAGGACCCGGCATCATCTCTCTCGCATCCTTCCTTCCTGTTTCACTGCAGACTCCAAGTCAGGATTGTAGGTTTCCTCACTGACCAGATGTTCTTCGGTTTGTTGAAGGCCCAGCTTGTTGACTAAACTGCCCAGGTAAGTGAAGTCACCCTTATCCTCCAATGCCTCTCCTTCCAGCTTTATGATTAATTAATTATTGAAAAAAAAAATGTGGACTGAGATTGGCACCAACTTCAAAGTTCAGTGCCTTCAGCTGTTCTTTTTAACATGCTGGTGAAGATTCTCAGTCGTCCAGGACATGATAAATCAAAAAGGCGTTCAATACAAGATCAACTGGACTTTATTTGTAACAGAAGACATTTCGCTTCTCATCCGAGGAGCTTTATCAATTCAATTCAGAATATTCAACATGTGTTAAGAATTCAGCCATGGATTGACAGAACTGTTCTTTTTAACCACTTCCCTCTTACTTTAAATGCCTATTTGAATTTATGATGTAAAGACAACTCACTTTTGTTCAGCATGAAAAGCATGTTTTATTATGACTTATTGTATTTCAAATTTTCATCCATTGATTCATAAAAGAGCAGAGCTGCCTGCTGACAAACAAAAGATTAAATATTTTACTGAATATCATAAGAAGAGTGCATAATCCCTGTAAAAAAATTCAAATGTTCTTGTCTGTCTATCTGTGTATCTATCTGTCTATCTGTCTATCTGTCTATCTGTCTATCTGTCTGTCCATCTATCTATCTATCTATCTATCTATCTATCTATCTATCTATCTATCTATCTATCTATCTATCTATCTATCTATCTATCTATCTATCTATCTATCTATCTATCTATCTATCTATCTATCTATCTGTCTGTCTGTCTGTCTGTCTGTCTGTCTGTCTGTCTGTCTGTCTGTCTGTCTGTCTGTCTGTCTGTCTGTCTGTCTGTCTGTCTGTCTATCTATCTATCTGTCTATCTATCTATCTGTCTATCTATCTATCTATCTATCTATCTATCTATCTATCTATCTATCTATCTATCTATCTATCTATCTATCTATCTATCTATCTATCTATCTATCTATCTATCTATCTATCTATCTATCTATCTATCTATCTATCTATCTATCTATCTATCTATCTATCTATCTATCTATCTATCTATCTATCTATCCATCCATCCATCCATCCATCCATCCATCCATCCATCCATCCATCCATCCATCCATCCATCCATCCATCCATCTCTAATAATCTCATTCAGAATATTCAACATGTGTTAAGAATTCAGCCATGGATTGACAGAACTGTGTCACAGTTATAACATCATCATATCAAGACAACAGACTTGGAAAATGTCGTTGTAATTACTGTATCTCACTTTAATGTGAATATTTTTAGTGGGGAATCCTTCCGTCAGGCCCAACCCAGCTTCAAGTTAAGATTTAGTTTATTTCCTGAACTTTTGTTTCCTCGAAGACTCTAATTTGGTTTTGCATGGTTGTACAAAAGATCTCAAACGCCGTGCATCTGATAGTTTACACACACAATGGCAGCTCGTCCAGCGTGTCACCTTCTTACGTAAGCAGGCCTAGGCTTGGCATGCAGAACCAGACGTTCCTGCATACCGACGACAGATGGAACGACAAAGTGACGCAAAACTCTGCGTCTCCTCTGCGATTCAGGTTCGTCGTGATGTCAGAAGTTAACATAATAACTGAGGGCTAAAAATACTTCAGCTGCCCTTTGTCATTCAAAAACTAAAAATACTCTTAAAGCACTTAACTTTAGTAAAGAGAAATAGCGCTGCTAGCAGTGGCAGCTCCGGAAAAATGTTTGTTGTGACGACAGGATATGTTCAATGACTACATTATTTGTCAGTTAGTATAGAAGCTCTTTTTTCTGGTCAGCTGACAAAGATTTAGTCTTTGGGTACAAAAGCCACATGCTGTTTTAAAAAAGGTAAACAATGGAGGGAACATTACCTCAGGTTTTTGGAGGCGAGGAAGGGATTTTTTAGCGAAATATCATCGAGGCAGGACTGTCTGAGCAGGAGGACATTCAGAAGCTACATCGTTCTGTCTCGCTAACCAGCAGCAGCTGTAGCTAGTGACGGCTGACGCTACCTGTTGAAGGCTACCAGGTAACATAAGCACACATTACAGTAACTCCCGTTTTTGCTCACCTCATTGAGACCGAGATCTCTTAACCTGTAGCTTTTAACCAACTGAGTAGCAAAGTTGAACAAGTCAAAGGTTGCCAAAAAAAACTGTACATATAGTTGTTGTACGTTTCCTGTTTCAGCTTTTGGATGATGCATTGCTTCATCCTATCCTACGGGTGGTGAATGCTGGTGGTCTCTGCCCTGTTGCTGTAAGATGAGCTACTTCACAACTGGCAACCCAGGAAGATTGATGCCCAAACCATCTCTGTAAAATACCTAAATTATAAAATTACCCTCCCTTGATAGAAACTTGTTTATTGCTCTGATTTAGTCTTGGGGTCCTATCAGTTTTGTTTGCAATTTTGAGTTTCAGCTATTGATTTTGAACAATGTATGTAGTGTATGTATACATGTACATATGCATATGTACAGTATATACTGGTACATGTGCTGTATCTGTGCATGTATGCTTAGATGTGTATGTATGTATACAGACCCTTTGCCAAAAAGTTATAAGTAAAGGTTGTTTAACGTCCATAATTCCATTCAAAAAGTTAATCTTTAATATCTAAAAAAGCTAAGTCTGGTCCTCTGGACATTCAAAAAACAAAACAAAGCAACAAAAAAAAAAAATAAGACTGGAAACGTTACGTCTTTTGTCCGAAAGACTTCCTCAGTCTGAGATGCTGTATTCAGCTCAGTCTTATAAATAGCACCCTCTCACAGTGGATCAACCAGTAGTCTTTAATATATGATAGATTCAGGGCCCACAATTTAAACGTTTTCAAGTATTTGTTAATTTTTACATTATTTGGGCTTCCAGCTCACGAAACCCACGAAAACAGGATTTGACAAAATTAGAATACTGTGAAGACATCAGTCCACACTACTTCTCAGTTTTTGCAGAAAAAAGAAAGAAACTAGGATCACAACAAATCAATCAAAATATGGTACTTTAAAAACGATATGTCAATTTTCAATACTTGGTTGTGAATCCCTTTGCTTTAATCACTGCCTCGATGCGACGTGGCATTGAGGCAATCAGCCCGTGGCATTAACTGGGAGTTATGGAAGCCCAGATTTCCTTGATGCTGTCAGCTCGTCTTTGTTGTTGGGTGTGGTGCCTCTCATTTTCCTCTTGAGAATACCGTACCCCATAGATTCTCAATGGGGCTTAGGTCCGGCCAGTCAAGCACTGTGGTATGGGCATCAAACCAGGTTTTGGTGCTTCTGGCAGCATGGGCAGGGGTCAGGTCCTGCTGGAAGATGAAATCTGCATCTCCATACAGATCCTCAGCAGAAGGAATCATGAAGTCCTCTAAAACGTTCTGGTACTGTTGTGGTGACTTTAGATTTAAGAAAGCAGAGTTTACCAACACCTGCACCGGACACTGCACCCCCAAGTCATGAATGACTGGATATTTCACACTGGACCTCAAGCAGTATGGGCTCTGTTCCTCACTCTTCTTCCTCCAAACACTTGGACCTTGATTTCTGAATTAAAGGCACACTTTACTTTCATTTTAAAAGAGGATGAGGAACCCGACAGTTGTAGTCCATCTCCCAGATGCGTCTGAATGTGGTGGTTTTTGAGGCTGTGACTCCCGCCTCATTCCACTCTTTCTGGATCTAATAATAATAATAATAATGAATTCCATTTATAATGCACTTTTCATTAATAAAAATCTCAAAGTGATCTCTGCCAGATTCTGGAATCTTCTGTTTGATAATCCACTGAAACCCACGGTCATCTCTTTTGCTGGTGCATCTTCTCTTGTCACATTTTGCCCTTCCACTAGACTTTCCATTAATATGCTTGGACACAGCACTCTGTGAACAGCCAGCCTCCTTAGCTATGAACTTTTGTGGCTTACTCATCCTATGGAGGGTATTGATGATGGTCTTCTGGCCAGTTGTTATGTCTGCAGTCTTCCCCATATTGAACCAAACTGAGAAAATTGAACCAAACTGGAACAATTTAATGACACCTGGGGAAACATGTGCAGGTGCTTTGAGTTTGGTAGATGATTAATGTGTCACACTCAGTTTAAAACATTCATGTCCTGCAACATTTGGTCTGATTTCTCCACAGTATTCTAAAAAATTTTATTCCTGTTTTCATGGGTTTCATGAGCTGGAAGCCCAAATTATGTAAAAAAAATAAAATAAACAAATAAATACGGTGCTTGAAATCATTTAAATTGTGGGCCCCGAATCTATCATTTATTAAAGATTAACTTTTTGAATGGAATTATGGAAACTAAACAAGTTTTCCATGATATTCTAATTGTTTGGAAAGGGTCTGTATACAGTAGGTTAATGATGAATGTAGTTCTCCCTACCACCTTGTGCATGTACTGTACATATTGTCCTTGGGGCCAAGATGTTGTGGCAAGGCAACCAATTTGAGCCCTGAAGGTTCTGGGTTCAATCCCGGTCATGGTACATCTCGTAGTGTCTCTGATCAGGACACCCAATCCCGAATTGCTCCCCGGGCGCTTACATAGCTGCCCACTGCTCCACCTGGGTGTATTTTAGGTGCGATGGGTTAAATGCAGAGTCAATTTCATATATATGGGAACATACAACAATGACATTTTTTTCCTCCAAATGTATGTATTCTGCTTCTTTTTGATAATTTCATGTGTTTTTTCCCCCTGTATAATTAGAACATGACACTGGGTTCCTCAAATTTCCCCCTGGGATTAACAAAGTGTCTGTCTGTCTGTTTGTCTGTCATAACTGCAAAATTCACAGAGCTGTGTATGATGGATAACTGCTTAGTATGGTTGACAAAGGCAAGCTGGTTGGGTAGCCCTCCCAGAGATCACAAAAATGCTTTGTACGGCCTGAAAGTTGGAACACAAATTTGTCTGGGACTCAAAGTGCTGCACTTCACAGTCAAACAGAAGAATACATGCAAAGAATGTACCAGGTGTACTGTTCGTCACAGCAGACTGCAACACTGCACCTATAGCACGCCCATAGTAGGTACACATTGCATTTAACCCACAATGAACTAAAGAACAAGATGGAAAAAAACAAACTTTCACCCTTTGACAGGGCATCAACAAATCTGCCTTTTCATCAGCTCCAAACTTTATCATTTTATCTGCACCTTAAGCTGAAACCACTAGTTGGCTAACAGCATTTGCAAGAGTTTCGAGAATGTCTTGGGACATTTGTCTGGGTTTTAAATTTCCTCACTTAAGTCCCAAAGGCCTTGTTGCTTGGATTTCCAACATTTTTTGAAAAGGCCTGACAAAAAAATAACTGAATGCTCAGAGTGCAGCTGTGCGGCGCTCTGGTCACTCAAACGCTCAGAATTCAGTCAGAATGCGACAGAAAATGTGTGTTTTTTCTCACAATATTTAGCCAAATTTGAGTCTCTTACAGTCGCAGCACATTGGGACACCTTTACTGAGCGCAGTCCTCCTGAACCGTGAAACTGCCAAACAAAATCCATGTTTGGTGACCGTCAAATTGAAAGACGTTTTTCAAGCAAAACTATTTGTGTAAATGCGTTACATTTATTTCTGCCTCAGGTTGTGCGTGTGTTTGTGTACTCAAACGGCAGATTATATCACCCTGACAAAGCAAACTGGGGAGCACCTTCCAAAATACTTGTTACTTTGGTAACAACAGATGTTGTATGTATACATGTTGGCTTTGTTGTCTGCTCAGGCGATTAGCAGATTAGAAAAGTTACATGTAGGAGTTGAACACCATGAGTTCCAACCACAAAGGATCTGTTGTCGCTTCAATTTTTGTTTCTATATGCAACATACAGTATGCTACAGGAAGGCAAGCGTGCATCCTGCAAATAATTGTGTGTTTGCGATTCTGTGTGTGTGTGTGCTGGTATGTAGTGTCTAGCATGAGAAACTCAGCGGGAGCTTTGCTCTGTCGGTCCGCAAAGGGGAAAAAGGGGAACGCTATAGTGGGGCCAACCAAGCTGTGACAACAAAGTCCATTCAGTTCAGAAGTAACATGGCAGCTCTTTGCCTCTGCGAGACAGAAAGCTGCACTGTTACATCACAGGATGGAGCTCTGACTCGGCTCGGTCCTGGACTACTTATCGTCTCATGTAGACTTTGCACACATGAGCACACCTACCTGTGAGCACACACTCCCCGGAAATTATTAGTATTTCTTGAAAATAGTGGAAGCAGCATATCCTGATGCATGCCCATTAATCCAGGTAGATAAATCTAACAAGCTTGGGTCGTTAAGAGAAGCATTCTGATGTTTGGAGCATGTGAAAGTGGCATGGCAGTACTGTGTAAAGTAAGGGACTTGCTGAATGTCAAAGCTTTATGTTTGCTGTACAATACAATTATTGTGCCACATTTAATTTACTGTGTTGGTGTTTGGGGCACTGCTTGTAAAACTGTAACCCGGTCTATTTTCATTTTACAAAAAAGAGCTGTAAGACTTGTCTCAAGAAAACATTATTATCATCCTTCAAGTATTTTGTTTTATCAAATGAAATTACTTAAGTTTTATGATTTGGTGGATTACAATATTCAATTAATTATGTACAAGGCTCAGAATAACATACCACCACCACATATTCAAGCATATTTTGTAAAAAGGAACAGTTGTTATAATTTGAAGGGAATGGATATTTTTGTAAAACCGAAGTTTCGAACCAGTTTGAGGGGTAGGTCTACTTCAAAACAGGGAATAAGTTTATGGAATTGTTTGGACTGTGATATTAAAAAAGAGAAATTGTTATTTTTATTTAAGAAAAAGATCAAGAATATTTTGTTGGCAAGATATATAAAAGTTAGTTAATATCTATTAACTATAATGAATAATTGTGACAATTTAATGTTTTTGTTGTATTATTTATCAACAATTCATCTATGGTCATGAGCTTTGGGTTATGACCAAAAGAACGAGATCTCGGATACAAGCGGCTGAAATGAGTTTTCTCCGCAGGGTATCTGGACTCTCCCTTAGAGATAGGGTGAGAAGCTCAGTCATCCGGGAGGGACTCGGAGTAGAGCCGCTGCTTCTCCACATCGAGAGGAGCCAGTTGAGGTGGCTCGGGCATCTGGTTAGGATGCCTCCTGGACGCCTCCCTGGTGAGGTGTTCCGGGCATGTCCCACCGGGAGGAGACCCAGAGGAAGACCCAGGACACGCTGGAGGGACTATGTTTCTCGGCTGGCCTGGGAACGCCTTGGGATTCCCCCAGAGGAGCTGCTCCAAGTGGCTGGGGAGAGGGAAGTCTGGGCCTCCCTACTTAGGCTGCTACCCCCGCGACCCGACCCCGGATAAGCGGAAGAAAATGGATGGATGGATGGATGGATGGATGGATATTTATGATTATTGCTTGAATTTGATTGTTTAAATTGATTTGTTAAGAAGGGGCAGATATGATAAGATATTATTATTATTCTGCCTCCTTTCATTTTACATGTATTTTATTTATTTTTATCTGTAATTGTATTTGTGTTTTTTTAATTGAAATGAAATGAATAAACGTTTAAAAACAAAACAAAACAAAAGTACAACAGGAACGCTGAGCATTGAATCACTTTAATGAAATTTGTTGAAGTGGAAACTGGTTTGATAAAGCTCAAAGAAGCAGAATGTTATCTAAAAGTTAAAAGGAGCAGAACACCAATCCCTCGATACTTCGTGGTTCGTTTATTGCGGAGTCACTCTATTGCGGTTTTTCCAAAATAAGACTGGACATGACACACATTTGGCTGATTGATGGATGAGCCGCATGATCGGCATGGCATTTTTATTTAAAATAAATTATTTTAAATTATTGAGCACCTCCTGCACCGTTGTGCAGCCCAGGATAAACTTCCTTCTGCAGCAGCTGAACAGCTGTTCAGTGTGCAGGGTGCAGAAGTGGGCGTGGCCAAGAGCACTTGCAGGTGGCAAAGAGCAGAGGAGGCAGGGAGCTGAAAACATGACATTCTGTGTTCTTTCAGAGCATTTAGAGTTATAGAAACATTGTTTAAAATATTGCATGAGTGTGGGCCTTACATATCCTACGTCGCGGTTTTTAATTTGTCGTGGGTCTTCAGGGTACGGATCCCCTGCAATAAACAAGGGACTGCTGTATAAGCTAAAAGTAACAAAAGCCTAGCATTAGTTAAGTGTAGTAAAAGGGTGGATAACGTTTTTAATTAGGAAAAGAGAAGATTAAAAATAAAAAAAACTATATAAAAAAAACAGCTAGAAGCTAAGTGTAGTAAAATGTAAGCTAAAAGCAAAATGATAGCAAAGTTCATGCTCAATAATCCAGGTAAAAATCCAACAATGTTCAGTCAGGTCATCTAGATGTGTTTTTTCCTTTAGACATTTTTTCCTTCATCCAAAGGATTTCTTCAAAGGCTGGCTCCTCAAATTGAAGAAGTCCTTTGGGTGAAGGGCAAAAAAACTGTCTAGATGACCTGACTGAGCATTGTTGGATAGCAAAATGATGGCTAAGTAGAAAAAGGTTACCAGCAGCTAAATAAACTAAAACACTAGCTAGATTCTAAAAGTAGTAGAATTCATTCATTCATTCAACCTTTATTTAGTCAGGTAAATCTTATTGAGCTTCGAGGGCTCATTTACGAAAGCGACCTGCTACAAACTAAAGAATGATGAACATCAATGATACAAATACATTAAACAATAAACAAAAGAAAAGAAAAAGTAGCAAAAAGTAGCAAAAACATTATAAGGTAGATGTACAAAAAAAAATCAAAGACAGGAACATATCTGCATTGGTTTTTGCCAGGATTCCAACAGATTCTGAAAACCATCCAGAGAGGTCAGGGCCGAGAGCTTCAGATCTTTTTGTAAGATATTCCAGGAAGCAGGAGCAGAGTAGGAGAAGGCCCTTTTTCCAAGTTCAGTCCTCACTGACGGAACACTGCAGGTGATCATGTCCTGAGAGCGCACGCTGTAGCTGCACTCACGCAAAGACATGTAGGAGGAGATGTATGAGGGCAGCAGACCAAGAAGTGATTTGAAGATGAAAATGTACCAGTGGAAGAGTCTGCGTGAGGTTAATGATGTCCAATTAACCAGTGAATACAGGGTGCAGTGGTGGGTACGATAATCACAGCCAGTTATGAATCTTAGTGCACCATGATAGACAACATCCAACATCCGCAGGGTGCTTGTAGGAGCATTCATGTATAGAATGTCACCGTAATCAATGGAGGGAAGGAAAGTCACAGATACAAGGCGTTTCCTAGCATTCAGTGTTAGACATGATTTATTTCTGAAAAAGAAACCCAGTTTAACTTTCAGTTTCTTCACTAGGTTTTCCACGTGGAGTTTAAATGAGAGATGTGAATCGACCAGGATACCCAAATATTTATAGGAATCAACAAACTCAATAGGAACACCATTTGAGGAAAAAATCAGAGGAAGATCTGCTGGGACCGACTTCCTACTTGAAAAAAACATCCCTTTTGTTTTTTCAGCATTTAGGACAAGTTTGAGACGGAACAAATCTGACTGGATGATGTCAAAAGCGGATTGCAGTAACTGGAAAGCCTTAGCTACTGTTTTAGCTCGGCAATAAACAACTGTAGCATCAGCATAGAAATGTAAGGATGCATCAGGGATGCTCTGACCTTAGCCTGGCCCTCGCCTTCCTGCACAGCTCCGCTCAATTCTCATTTCCCTTCACTGCACAGTGAAGGACAGGGTCTGGTTACAACCAGGCTACTCTGACCTACATTAGCTATGTAGATTGTAAAGAGGGTTGGTCCTAATACTGAGCCTTGTGGTACACCATTTTTAACTGTTAAATAGTTGGAAAAAGTACCGTTATGTTGAACACATTGCCTCTGATTGGAAAGATAATTAGAAAACCAACCGATGGTGTGATCAGAGAAACCGATTTCTGAGAGCTTATGACACAGGATGTTATGATCCACAGTGTCAAAAGCTTTAGATAGGTCTAAGAAAAGTGCAGCACAATAATCCTTAGCATCCAATGCTTCAACAACATCATTAAGAACCTTCAGAGAAGCAGTTGTTGTGCTGTGTTTTTTCCTGAAACCAGATTGATGGAGAGGTAAGATGTTAAATGAGTCCAGATAATTTTTGATCTGGGAGTTTATCAGTTTTTCTAGAACCTTGGCTAAAATGCAGAGTTTAGAGATCGGTCGATAATTGTTCAATGAGGTGGGATCACCTCCCTTCAGCAAAGGAAGAACAAAGGCTGTTTTCCAAGCATCCGGAATGGTGTTTTGGCTTATGGACAGATTAAAGATGTGAGTCACAGGGACTGTGATGATATGAGCAGCCAGCCTTAAGAAATAAGGAGGAAGTTCATCTTGACCTGCAGATTTTTTAGGATCAAGATCTTTTAACAGTTTATTTACCTCACGGACTGAGAACGGAGAAAAAGAGAAGGTGTGATTAACTGAGGATTTACTTGTAGGAGGGATTTGATTTGTAAAAGTTTGGTTATTAGATGAAGTGGCTGATTTTCCATTTGTAACTGTGTCAAATAATGAACTAGAAGCAACAAAATGTTTGTTGAAACAGTTCAGGATCTCGTGCTTATTTGACACAGGAACAGAATCAACAAGAAGTTGTGATGGGAGGTCAGATGATTGGGGGGTGCCTGAGAGAGATTTGATGGTTTTCCAGAATTTTTTAGGGTCGTTTAGATTTTTGGAGGTCTGAGATAAGAAGTAATTACGTTTTGCGGCTTTGATGGCAGTTGTGCATTTATTCCTCAGCTGCCGAAATTTCAACCAATCAGTGTCTGAGTGTGATTTTCTTGCTGCGGCCCAAAGATGATCTCTCCTGTGCAGGAGGTCAGCTAGTTCAGGAGTAAACCAGGGGCTGTCACGGCCCTTTATCCTGAACTGCCGGAAAGGAGCATGTTTGTTTACAAAGAAAATGAAACCATTATGAAAATAGTTCCAAGCGGTGTTCACGTCGTTGATTAGTAGAATACGTTGCCAATCAAAGTGGGATAGATCCCAGAGGAATGACTGTTCACAGAAACGTTTCAAATCCCTTTTTTGAATTATTCTGGGCTCAGCAGGTGGAAGTTTAGTAGATCTAAGAGCTGCTATTACGGAATGATCACTCAAAATGTTAGCAAATACACCTGTTCCAGGAAATTTATGAGGTGCATTTGTGAAAAACAGATCTAAGGTGGAAGATTTTTCGGGACATTTTTTGTTTGGTCTGGTGGGAGAATCGATAAGTTGTGTTAGATTGAGAGATAGGCAACATTCCTTGAATTTATCACAGAGGGGGGTCGACTTATTCCAATCAATGTTGAAATCTCCTACCATAACAATCTCATTGTGTTTTAAATTTCCTATGAATTCAGTCAGGGAGGACAGAGCTTCAGGTGTTGCGGAGGGGGGACGATAACAACCTACAACAGTTATGATCTGACCTCCCTTCAAACTGATGTTCACAGCTAAAGCCTCAAACTGGTTTGCGATTGTTTTCCTGAATAGAATAGTAATTAAAAGCAGCAAAACGGCAGATAGAAATTAAAAGTAGCAAAAGGCTAGCAATAGATAAATGTACTAAAAGACGTTAAAGTGTAAAAGTAATTAAATCTAGCTAAAAGTGGCTGAAAAGTAATTTTATTTGAAAATACCAAAATGATAGGTAAAAACTTAAGGTCACAAAATACTAACTAAAATTCTGAAGGTAGAAGAATATTAGCTAAAAGCAGCAAAAACACAGATAAAAGTTAAAAGTAGCAAAAGGCTAGCAATAGCTAAATGTACTAAAAGACGTTAAAGTGTAAAAGTAATAAAATCTAGCTAAAAGTGGCTAAAAAGTCATTTCATTTGAAAATACCAAAATGCTAGTTAAAAGCTTAAGGTTAAAAAATACTAACTAAAATCTAAAAGTATAAAAATTCTGGCAAGAAGTAGCAATAAGCTCGCTAAAAACAATTATCAGAATGGTAGCTATAAGCTAAAAACAACATAAGTCTAGCTTAAAGTTAAAAGTAGCATAAGAAATTAGAATAAATACGTAAGAAGATTTAAAAGAGAAACATGTTTTTGATGGAACTGAAAAGCTCTTGTATTTCTAAGGGTAACATTTTTGTAAGTAAAGTCAAATAATTTGAAAACAATAAATGTTACAAAAACACTGTCCAGGTGTTGGTCCAGAATGAGCTGAACATTTTGGTACATGGGCGGCTAAACTAGCACAAATTATGCAGCTGTAGTTAATTATTATAACCGTACAAAAAATGAAAATAAAAGGAAAACAGTCATGTGACTTAGCATTCACACATTAATTAAAATAAATAAATAAAATACTCTGCTCAAAAACACATGTAAAAGTCTAAAAATGGACCCTTATGTTATTTATTTTTATTTCTTTACTATTGTAGGAATTCTTTGGGTTTCTGTTTGTATGACTGATGGAGCAATCACAGGACAAATGAGCACATTGATCAGGGGTCATCACAGGTCATCTTCAGGTCAGGGGTCAGCAGCTACTCTCCAGAGCAGAATGAGAAGCTGCTTTACTGTTGTAGCAATCATGTCAAATAATTAGAACCAAGTATAAACGCTTAACCTGACTATGAGTGCATAAAACTGTTTTCATCTTCAGAACCTGCTCTGTGGCTGAGAAATACCAGATGATTGACACCACGGGTTGATTTCACTGCTTATAATTATTATAATAATAATGAATTTAATTTATAACGCACTTTTCATTAACAAAAATCTCAAAGTGCTACAAAGTGCAACTAAAATCAAAGATTAAATAAAAACAAGTGATAAAATCAAGTAAAATCAATGATAAAACAACAAAAATCAATAATAAAATCAATGAAAAGCAATGATAATATCAACTAAGATCAAAGATAAAATCCTGTGGAGGCAGAGGCTTGCTTAAAAAGAAAAGTCTTTAAGCCTTGTTTAAAGTCAACCAGTGACTGTGGAGCTCTCAGGTAGTCAGGGAGGGAGTTCCATAGGCGAACAGGAGAAATACTGAAAAATGTGAGGATGTATACAAATATTGTGTGCTGAACTGCTAAAATCTAACCAGTAAGGCATTGAAATTGTAGTTATAATACCCTGATGCATGCTCAATAATCCAGGTAGAAAAATCCAAAAAAGCTAAGTCTGGTCCTCTGGACATTCAAAAAACTTTACTATTCTTATAGTATAGTAGTTATAATAATTAACAGGTGAGAAATATGCATTTGATAAAAAGAGAACCAAACAAAAGCGGACTATGGTAAAAGTTCAAATTAACAGACTTAAAGCTAAAATGTCTTTCTGTAACATCATAAACAGGGTTTCTATCATTTGATATCCAACTATTGTTCGAAATTTAGACTAGATTAAATAGCCTTTTGAGGGCCATTTGTCTGAATGTACATGAAGCTTCAGTTTATTGCTTCATTCACCACAGGAAGCAAACATTTGATAAATACTTTATTCTGAAACTAAGTACTTTTAAATCCCTGACTGGGATGAAGGGATTTATTAACTCTAGGTGTTTTTTTTTTTTTTTGTCTGGGTAGGAAAAAATCTGAGTTTTCGGACAGAGACTTAAAACCAATGCGGCTGCTCACTGCACCACCTGGCGGTGGTTGGGTTAAATGCAGAGACCAATTTCGTCTGTCAAGTATGGGAAACATACACAGATGACAAAAATGTGACATTTATTATTTTTTTTTATTTATAGCTGACTGTCACGTTGCTCGCTGCTTTACATTCCTTCTCTTAAAGGAGTGGGGGCTAATGACACCTGTGAGCATGGTATGTGTGTACCTGTTTGCCTTTACATCAGCACTACAAACTACAAACACTAGCAGCATGTGCTGCTCAGTCGGACAGATATGTCTTATCTAAGTGCCTCATCTATTCTAGAAATAGAACAAAATGTCAGTAAGAAAACTAACACAGAAACTTGTTGTTTTATTTGGCATTTTTATTTGGTCCTCTGTTTGTTTCTGTGTTGAAGGTAAAGAGCACGGCACACTTACCATATTTTTCGGACTACAAGGCACACATAAAACCCTTTAATTTCCTCAAAAATTGACAGTGAGCCTTATAATCTGGTGCGCCTTAAGTTTTAATTCTGGTTGTGCTTACACTGACCTCGAACCGATTTTATGTGGTACACGGCACTCAAAAATCGGTCAAAATGAACTTGTTTTGCTTAATGCGCCTTACAATGCACCGCATGCATGAAAACAGACCAGCTCATTGATATTGCGCTTTATTGTCCAAAAACACAGTAAATTAATGTTTGGACCAAAGATTAAAACGTGTAAAAACATGAATGGCACTATGCCTTAAGGAAAGGTGTTTGGACATAGACCCGGGGCTTGACCTGGTAAACAGCATTAGACTAGCTTGAGAACACCTGGTTAAAGGTCCACTGATTTTTGAACTTTTCATAAAATGGCTCAACATATATATTTTTTACCATTCAACTATGTTCGTTGTTGCAAACAAAATGATAATTTAATGAAAATTTGTTTAAAAAGAGTTTAAAATTTGTGCTGTGTTTCTTCACGGGACATCCGGGTACTTCCGCTTGCTAATTTTGTGACGTCATCGCAGGAATTTCAGTCTGCGGCTGCGTATAGAACGCAGATTCATTTTCTGCACGTTCGCCTATTTTTTTTTTTTGTATAACTTGAAAAATGCCGTTACGTTGGGTCGCATTTGGGTGTTCTAATATCATCAGTGAACAAGTGAGCCTTTTCACTTTCCCAAAAGATGAAATACTTCAAGACTGGACAAAACAAACAAAGCTGTCCCCCTCGGAGCCCCCCTCGCTCCACTCCACCTGAACGGTAAGGCAGAACCTGCTGTTTCTTGTTCAACCCCCTGAACTAACTTTGGCTTCCCAAACTGAAGACAAATCGCTCAAATCTAAACTTAGATTGCTAAATTCATCGGTTTATATAATGTGCGCTATTGTTATGTAAAAGGGGCGTTCTAGGAGACATTCCTGCGATGACGTCACAAAATTAGCAAGCAGAAGTACCCGGATGTCCCGTGAAGAAACAGCGCAAATTTTAAACTCACTTTTTAAACGAATTTTCATTAAATTATCATTTTGTTTGCAACAACGAACATAGTTGAATGACAAAAGATATATATGTTGTGCCAATTTATGAAAAGTTCAAAAACCTTGTCAGTGGACCTTTAAGTTTGAAGAGGTAGTTTAGGTTTAAGGAGTCTAGGGATCTCTGTACAGGCTGGTACCCCTGTGACCTGGACCCATAAGTACCATATTAGAAGATGGACGGATGAATGGGATCTTAACTCCCTCTGGTTCGTTTGTACTGCTTCTGTTTCCTGTCTTTGTTTTTATTGTTGTATCTTTGGTGTTTTTGTCACAACTCACCCTGGTCCAAGTTTTGTGATCCTTTTATCACGTTGTATCAGTATACAGGTATAGTATATATATATATATATATATATATA
>JBBPBX010010085.1:0-19882 GCA_038048925.1 Garcialebias charrua | reverse complement strand
GTACAGTATAGTATATATAAAGGGTTAAAGACCTTTCTTTTTAAGCAAGCCTATTCTGCCTCCGCATGATTTTACCTCTGATCTTAGTTGATATTATCATTGTTTTTAATTGATTTTATTATTGATTTTTGTTATTTTAGAGTCAGAGTCAGAGAGTCTTTATTGTCATTTGCACCGCATGTGGTACATGTGATGAAAACGAGATTATGTACACGAGGTCCCAGTTACATCCAACAACAAATGAAAGAGAAAAACAGTAATAACATCTAGAATTAACTAAGAAAAACATCAACTAGTAATACACTAAGCCTAATATAGTGGGAATAAACAGCAGCACGAACATGAGTTTGTATGAGCAGATGGTCACAGATGAACACAGATGAACACAGCAACAAGAAAACAGATCAGCATCAGTATGATGTGATATTTTGCAGTGTTTATTTTTTATTTTATTTTTATTTATTCATGAGTCTAACAGCCTCAGGGTAGAAGCTGTTCCTCAGTCTAGTGGTTCTACACTTGATGCTCCTCAACCTCCGTCCTGAGGGGAGTGGGGCAAAGAGTGAGTGTGCTGGATGAGTGAGGTCTTTCATGATGCAGGTGGCTCTTTTCCTGCATCTGGAGGTGTAAATGTCTGTGATGGTGGGGAGACTGACTCCAACAGACTTCTGTGCAGCCTTCACCACTCTCTGCAGAGCTTTCCTCTCTTCAACTGTGCAGCCTCCATGCCACACGTTGATGCTGGAGCACAGGACGCTCTCCACTGCACACCTGTAGAACGAGGTGAGAACTGGGCTGCTCAGACCAGCACGTCTCAGCCGTCTGAGGAAGTAGAGTCTCTGATGACCTTTCTTGATCAGGCTGGTGGTGTTGTTGCTCCAGCTGAGGTTATCATTCATGTGTACACCCAAGTATTTGTAGCTGGAGACCACTTCCACTGCAGACCCACCTATTTTCAGTGGGGCATGGGTGTGTTTGTTCCTTCTGAAGTCCACAATCATCTCCTTTGTCTTCTTCACATTCATGTGAAGATTATTCTCTTTGCACCAGCTCTCCAGGTGTTCCACCTCCTGTCTGTAGCTGGACTCATCATTGTTTGTGATGCATCCCACCACCGCTGTATCATCTGCAAACTTAACAATATGACAGCCTGGAAGTGTGGCTGTACAATCATATGTGAGCAGAGTGAACAGAAGGGGGCTCAGCACACATCCCTGAGGAGAGCCAGTGCTTATCTTTGATTTTACTTGATTTTATCACTTGTTTTTATTTGATCATTGATTTTAGTTGCACTTTGTAGCACTTTGAGATTTTTGTTAACGAAAAGTGCGTTACAAATTAAATTCATTATTATTTTTATTATTAGTCCCAGGTTCTTCAGATACTTTTTATTGGTGGTTTTCATGACAAAACATCATTCAGTTTTTCTCTGTTTAAGCCTCGGCACTTGCTCCTTTCAGTACATCCACTCGAATATTGAGCAGAACCCAAAGCAACAAAAAGATTGCAAACCATCAAAAGGACAAAATTACAGCCACTTTCATTATTCTGTTCAGAATTTGAGGTTTTTTGGTGAACCCACTGTGACACTGACTTCTTCCAATGCCTTCAAGGCCGCCGTCAATCAAGCATCAGGAATGGTCATATGACAAAAGTCTGTGATGTTCCCGACAGCCTGCCGGCCCAGTTCGTGTCCTTGGGGAGCAGCCGTGACCCTAATGAACCCAAACCGCTCGCTGGACGGAGAGCACAGATTTCAAACACACACATTCCCCAAAACGCATGCTTCAAAACCCTCACGACCTCTGGAGACGCACTCGAAAAGCAGGACGGAGGGTGTTTGACTCCAGCCTTTATCTCAGTAAACAGTGTTTTGAACTCAACACAAAGTTTATGCTCCTCAGGCGTGCTCTCCTTAAGCTCAACACTTTCAATGCATATTTATCTTACAGCGAAAGACACAAGGAACACACGCTAAAATGACTCGGCTGTGCACAGATTACCTCTCATCTTTGTCAATAGACGGCTTTCCCCCACTGCTTTTAAGGCCACATTTGGGTCTTTTAAGTAAACTAATCTTTAGGCAAATACCACAGGCTGTTTCTTCTGTCTGCACATAATGGAAAGTCTTAATACATTTGAATACGAGCAAACAGACTTAACAAGAGGCTCACTTGAAGTTCGGGATCAAAGCTTTGGGGCACAAAAAGCAGAGATTTAGCATGTTATAGACATCGTCACTCTTTCATATCCAACTATTGTCTCTGTGTTTTTCTTCTCAAGTTTTCTCAACTCCTGCTCCGTGTAAAGCGCTTATTGTTATCCGCGGGTTTTACCGCCACAAGCCGTGTTCTTTAACATCTCCACTCTGCCTTTTCAGACATCCCTCTATTGAAAGTAAGATTAGGAAGGGTGTGGGGTGGGGGGAAGGTTCCCGGGAACATCAAACAGGTAAACATTGCGGCTTCGTGTTTTTCTCTTCACGTTTTGTCAGGATTCTTGACCGGGCGTAGTGAAACCACGCTGCCTTCAAACACCTCGTTTTCTGCGGCCGCGTTTTAAGTGGTTGTTGGGCCCAGTTGCCATGTATACTGGGCGTGCTCCAGGTGTATTTGTACAAGATGCAGAGTTTCTGTGTGTATAAGCTTGTTCCTCTCCTCATCTTTGCCCTGTTTTTTTCTTCTCTCCGTTAAAAAATAAAAGAAGCGTTTGATGATTTTGGCTTTGGAAAGCACTGAGTGTGTGATCGGATGCAAAGTGGAGGCATTGAGCAACTTGCAGGTTGAAATTATTTTGTTTCCAAGACAGCAGCCCTGCAGTAACAACAACCTCCCACATTTAAAGGTTTTATTGTTGTGCAGCCCAGTTTTTGAGAGCCCTGCGGTTAATTTCATTTAGTCTGATTCATTTGAGGCTGTCAAACATCTGACTTTGATTCGAGCAATTTGGAAGACAGCTTTCGGTGCTGATTGTCCGTTCTCCTGCCTCTCGGTTTCAGCTTGTGGGAGGATGTTTGTACAGAACACCTGTTCAAAGCAGGCCTGAAATTTGTGGTTTCTCTGATTTGCAAGATATGTGCACTAGTCAATTTTACTGACTGTACAATATTCCAAAATGAAAGAGTGAGCAGATTTTATCTGACCCAAATTCTTAGCATTTAATTTTAACAAGTTCTCTCTTTTTAGGATTTAAACATGAACTTGTGACCAGGAGAGATGTAATTTGACAGGAAACATTACTTATGTTGGTTCACCATGAGATGAACCATTTAATAACAGAATCGAGAAATTACATCAAACATTTGTATCAAGATTAGCTCTGATTTTGATTTCATATAACTACTGTAGACTCAAATTTAACACAACAGACAAGTAATAGTTGGCATTTTTACTTTTTCTGCAGGCACGTTAACTTAAAGTTGTTACTGGCTGAGGAAAATATAGAGTTTATAAGGAATAGGAGGGAAAAGAATGAATAAAGTTATATATCACTATATCACTACAGATTCATGGACTTGACTAACATGTATGGCCAGCGTGAGTTTTTCTCAGTTATAACAGGTTGGTGGTTGTTGAATTATTACCGTATTTTCCAGCATATAAAGTCCTATTTGCACGGGACTAGTTTTATCTAGGGACCACATGCTATTTGTAATAATTACAGAGCTTGTCTGTGAAAATCCCCCTGCAATTTACCTACTTTATTTGGCTGAACTCCGAGGTCCTGTGATAAAACTAATCCAATGTGAATAGGCATCTCTGTGATTTGGACAGAAATGTGCAGGATCCGACATGTAATGAGGTGTTTTTTTGTTTTTGTTTAAGCAAAATCATTTTGGGAAAAATATGGAGCTATTTTAAATGAACGCGCTGCTCACTTCGGCTTATTTATTTATTTATTTTTTTACTTATTTTTCTTTTTCGCTTTGCCTTTTATGAGCTGCTACTTCCTTCACCGCAAATGACGGGAGGTGCGAAGACGCGCACGTGGAACTGACCCATCGATCCATACCCGCTTGATCCTTTTCGGGTAGCAGGATCACTGGTGCCCATGTGATTATTCTGGTTAGAGATTCATGAGTCTAACAGCCTCAGGGTAGAAGCTGTTCCTCAGTCTAGTGGTTCTACATTTGATGCTCCTCAACCTCCGTCCTGAGGGGAGTGGGGCAAAAAGTGTGTGCTGGGTGAGTGTGGTCCTTCATGATGCAGGTGTCTCTCTTCCTGCATCTGGAGGTGTAAATGTCTGTGATGGTGGGGAGACTGACTCCAACATCTTCTGTGCAGCCTTCACCACTCTCTGCAAAGCTTTTCTTTCTGCAGCTGTGCAGCCTCCATGCCACACGTTGATGCTGGAGCACAGGATGCTCTCCACTGCACACCTGTAGAACGAGGTGAGAACTGGGCTTCTCAGACCAGCTCGTCTCAGCCGCCTGAGGAAGTAGTCTGCAAACACAGGCTGCAAACACAAAACCTGCATGGTGTGCAGTGTAGAGTTTGCTTGAGTTAAAAAAAATTTGCATGGTTACTCTCATTTTAGAGAAAAACAAACTTCATCAAAGAGTTTTTGCCAAAACCCAAAACGGCGTGTGGTCAAAACAAGGTGATGCTTTAATTTTTTTTAACACATAGCTTGATGAAATCAGTTATAAAGATTTCAGTATTGATTCTGAAAAACGCTTTACTTTATTCAGCTGTAGAAACAAACGATCAAGCATTTAAAGTGATCTGACAGGTTAAAAACCAGATCCAGGTTTACTTCTAATAAATTCTGTTTCACAAACCAAAGTGAACACAGGAGCTGCTGCTTTAACCTGCATCTCCTCAGTGAACACAACAGGTTCCGTCGAGCTGCTTTATTTTCAGTTCTAGTAAACGCAGTCGATGTGAGCGCACAGAGTTTTTCAGCTTGATTCAACAATCGATAAGAGACGTGTTTGCAGGACGTTCACCTTCAACTGCCTGCTCATTCTTGTTTTTATCATTTGCTTCATTTGTCTGGGAAAAAAGGAGTGGTTGGCGTTACTGAACTAAAGTCTTTGTTATACGTCCTAAAGAGACCTTTGGAGAGTCATTAGCAAAGATTTATAGCTAAAACTATGAGTCAGATTAATTACAAAAGCTTGTAAAGGAAGAAATGAAAAAGGACTTCCTGCTTTTTGAAACCAGCGTGTTGGTTTCTGTGCCATTTCACTTTAAATAGCTGCAGATTAATTCCTCTGAACGTACCTGTGGCTGCAGGTTGGCACGCTGCCCTCTGTTTGCACCGGAGCTGCCAGGTAACATCAGACACACACAGACACACTGGTTTAAAAAAATCAACAACAACAAAACAAAGAAAACACTTCGGCTGGCATCATCAGATGAGTTATGGCGTGCAGGAGTTTTCCGAGTGGCATTATTATTTGTCATGCACGTCTAGGAGTTTCACCGTGATGCTCAGAACTCGCCCAAGAATTCACAAAGGGTTCACCAAGCGACGAAAAACGATGCTTGCGTGTGTGTAACAGTGTGTTTGCATGTATAAACAGGTGAACCGTGAGGTGGTTGGGCTGTCAACTGCTGCTGAGTCATTCACATGTACACCAGGTTAATTAGAGGTGGCGGAGCAGACGTGGGGTTTTTCGTACACACACAAACACACACACACACACACGCAACAAAGCACAATGCAGAAAAATTACAGTAGGTTTGAAAATTGTATAAATAAAATTTCTTACCATTCGTCACGCAGTCATGCTGTGATGGAGATTGACGCAGGTATCCAAAATGTGTGTGTGTGTGTGTGTGTCTTTGTGTGTGTGCATGCATACCTGCAGTGCTGCTTCAAAGGTAATCCTCAATGTGGGTTTGCTAACTCACTTCAGGGCAATGCACAGGGAAATTAAATGTATGTTAGACAGAACCAAGAAAAAAAAATTACCTGCAGGTGAATATTTTACATTAAAGGTATTTCCTGCAAAGTATGAAATCATCATGAAATACTCCGGTAGATTTCCAGCTGAATTAAACACAGTTCTGGAATGCAGGTACAAAGTACAGGTTGTCCCCAACTTACAGCGGTCTCGACTTACCGCGATTCGACTTTACAAACGTATCTTATTAATAAAAATATAAAATTAAATAAATAAATAAATAACAATGTTTGTGTGTTTAAATGTTCTTGATTTCATGTGCACAGCACTTTGTTGCAGCTGTGGTTGTTTTAAATGGCTTTATAAATAAAGTATTATTATTATTATTATTATTATTTCTAAGCCGATTTATGAAGTTTCCGGCAGTTTCCGACAGTTTTCGGCAGTCAGTTTTTGGCAGTGCCCGCCAGTTAGCTCTGAACGTGTCCGATCAGAGGTTCCTGCGCTCGGATACATGAGCTGGGAGCTGAACGGCGGTTTTGCGGAGTGACGGATGGACGAAGGGGAACGACGCTGTGGAGCGCGTGAAGCAGCAGACAGCGAGCTGGACCGGAGGAGCAACGAGATAACATGCTAACAAGCCTAGCTTTAGGATGGACGGGTGGATGCTAACGCCCCACCGGGGACACGGAGCCGACGGGCGGCGGAGCTCGCCTCGATGTCCGCCTGGCAGCCTCAGATGTTTGATGGACTCCGAGCTAACATGCTAAAACGCGGAGAAACAGCTGCGGCAGCCTATTGGTGGGGCTAAGATGCTAAAGCGCACAGCTACTGGAGGGGCTAACATGCTAACTCACGCAGTCTTTTGGATGGACACCGTGGAGAAACAGCTCCCAGTAAGTTATTCACTCTTTTTTCCTTCATTATGTATGGAGTTAACATGCTAACAGTCCTTCCTGTAAACAGTTTGGACCGCGTGAAGCAGCACGAAGCTGCAGAGCTCGGACGTGCAACGAGCTAACATGCAAACAGACGGAGACAGGCTTGACCAGCTCAAAGTAAGAAATTAACTTTTTTATTTTGTCTCCAAATGTACTGTATGTGTTTTTGGATAATTATGTAGGGTACTGTGTTAGGATAGGCAAAGTGCTTGGTAACTTGATAACTGTTTTGTACCGTACATGTACGTGTATAAGTGGCGGCTTCTGTGTTTTCCGACTTACGGCAATTTTCGTGTTACGAACGGGCGTAGGAACGGAACTCGTTCGTACGTCGGGGATTACCTGTATATGCACTCAGGGTAAATAAAGGCTGAATGTGGCACATGGGTTATGATCCTCAAGACCCCACATTTTGTGAAACATGAGCCACTTTACTCTTAAAAATAAGAGTAAAGAAAGGATTTCCCTCAGTTTTATTAAACAGTGTCCATGGATTTATTTTCAAGTTTTGCACCAACAACACAACATCAGCTGCACACTGACACCAACATTGTTTAAACCCATCAGTGTGATTTATTAAACTCGGGAAACAATTCTTCCTGAACTTCAGTTGTTGCACGGATTTCAAAGGAAAGGACCATAAAAACTAAAAGCCAAAGTAACCAGGTGCTTAAAACTTTAAATAGTACTCTAAACTCTTGGGTGAGCCAAAAGCCAAATCAGGTGAAACTGGATCTCTTTGGGCAGCTTCTCGGTGAACTTCAAGATCTAAAATCTAGTGGATGATTTAAAAAACATTAAAGACAAAGCCATGGGTTTTGTTTTAGCCCATGGGTGGATTTCATTAAGACTTTTAGATTATGATCATTGAATGTGCCCGAAAAGGAAGAAGCGGGTAAAGATAATGGATGGATGGATGGAATGTACCCTTTATAACTTAAACTCAACTTAATATTGCCACCACAGCCAACTGACCTTAGACAACACATCCATTGGCTATAAAATCAGTACATTTTATAAATACAGGTAGTCCTCGGGTTACGATGGCCTCGACTTACGACGTTCCGCGGTTATGAACGCCCTCCCATTGAAAAGCATTGTTCGAGTTACGCGGTTTATGTGCCTTTACACCAAATAATAGATAGATAGATAGATAGATAGATAGATAGATAGATAGATAGATAGATAGATAGATAGATAGATAGATAGATAGATAGATAGATAGATAGATAGATAGATAGATAGATAGATAGATAGATAGATAGATAGATAGATAGATAGATAGATAGATAGATAGATAGATAGATAGATATAGATTTATTTGTCCCCTTAGGGAAATTAATTTGCAACATTTGTCAGCAGGCATTGACATAAAGGACATACTTATACATACATACATGACATCATCATCCATCATTACAGCAAAGATGTTTCAGCTCAGTAATTCATGATACCTTAGTATTATTTAATGATTTAATTGCTTGTGGTATGAAAGAAAATTTTGTTCTGTTTCTTGAGAATAAAGGAAGGCCATACCTTCGCCCTGAAGGAAGCAACTCAAATGAAGATCTTAAGGGATGTGTGTCGTCTGCTATAATCTTGTTTGCCTTCCTCATAACTCTGTCCATGTATATCTTTTCCATACTTGGCAGAGTGGTCCCTAACAGTTTGCTGGCTGTAGTTACTATACTTCTCAAGGATTTCTTCTGAGCCTCTGTAGCATTGCCAAACCAACAGATGTTACAAAACGTTAAAATACCTTCAATAAAAGCAGAATAAAACATTAAAAGCATTGAGTTATTGACTCTAAAAGTACCCAGTTTCTTTAAAAAATAATAATACGGTACCGAAACTCACCGGAGGAAGGCAGAAATTTACAGGAGGTTTATAGGAGGGAGGGGGGAGAGTAGCTTGACGCACTCAGTGGAAAATTACTACAGTAGACCTCATTGTTTGGACAGGCAGACCGGAGCAGAGGAGGTTAGGAGGGCAGTTTTTGTCACCAGACGGCAGAAAACAGCGGCGCTGGACCGGAGGAGCAAGAGCTAACATGCTAACAGGCCTTACTGTAAACAGTCTGGACCGCGCAAACTACAGGCAGCCTCAGATGTTGGAGGGACACCGAGCTAACATGCTAACTGGCATGGACATATTTTCCGACTTACGTAGATTTTCGAGTTACGACGGCGCGTAGGAACGGAACTCGTTCATAAGTCGGGGACAATCCTGTAGAGTAGTCCCTCGTTTACAGCAGGGGATCCGTACCCTGAAGACCCGCGATAAGGCAAAACTGCGAAGTAGGAATAGTAGTTCAAGTAGTAAGAAGTAGTTAATTTTATTATTTATACATAAAAAGGTGTTTTAAACCCTTCCCACACTCTTGCAATATTCTAAACAATGTTTCTAAACTCTAAACGCTCTAAAAGAGACAGAATGTCAGAAGGATTTCTGCTCCCTGCCTCTGCTGCTCTTTGCCACCTGCAAGGGCTCTTGGCCACGCCCACCTCTCAGCTTTACATGCTGAACAGTAAGCAAGTACAAAGTAAACTATTTATATAGCACTTTTCATAGTATAATCACAAAGTGCTTTAAATACAAAATGCAGTCTCAAAATAAAACAAAAACAGTAACGGCTGATAAAAAACAGTAGATAAAACGTTTAGCTAAAAGCTTGTCTGAATAAAAGTGTCTTGATGCTTTTTAAAGGAATCGATAGAGACGGCCACATGAAGAGACAGGGGCCAGGCATTCCACAGTCGGGGGGTTATAGCCTGAAAGGACAGGTCCTACTAAATAATTTAAAATAATTTATTTTAAAATACAAATTCCATGCCGGTCATGCGGCTCATCCATCAATCAGCCAATTGTGTGTCATGTCCAATCTTATTTTGAAAAACCACGATAGAGCGAGCCCGCAATAAACGAACCGCGAAGAAGCGAGGGACTATCGTAATGAGCAAAAATAGGTGTGGTGGTCGCTGAGAGTCATCCTCAACACAGACTGCAGTTGCTAACAGATCGTATTTTATTGAATAGAAGAAACTTTCAGATCCGTGGTTGGGCTGAATTTACAGAGAAGGAAAAAAACAATGAAAAAATACTATAGAAACGCAGCATTAAATTGATGCTTATTTGTAAACAGATAAACTCCTGAGTGATGCCACGTCAGTCATCTGCTTTGAGCTCTTTGTAAGGTGAGAAGTACTTGTTCCCATCCCACCTCTCCTGGCAGTAAATCTTCACAAGACGTTTTAAATGACATTGATTGGTGCAGAGCATATTTACAGCAAAAAATTACGTAACCACATCCCCCCTCCCCCGTCCTCGTGGAGTTGTTGCGATTAGATGGAAGGGTTTAGTTTCCCAACAGTTGTCATTTAGTTGCATAATAATCCCTTTCAAGAAACCAAAACAGCCCCCGGTCATCACGTCACACACACAAAGTAACACCTCAGAGGATTATGGCAGGACAATAGACATTTTGTGTCTTTATTTCATGAGGCCTTTGTGAAAACATGGTGTTGATTATTGAGCATGCATCAGAGTATGGTGTTGATTCTTCAGTGAGAGCACGCAGGATGCCCACAACACGCGATCGGGCAGCAGAAAATAACACAAGCCCCTGCATCACTTCCTAGTATGGATTTGATCTTTTCTTCATTAAAAACATCACAAAGTTTGACTGAAACCAGACAAAGTCTTTGTTCATGTTATTGATGAGTTAAAACACATCATCAGAGTAGCGAGTAATTTAAAGTTTTGAATTCAGGTATACAGGTAGTCCTTGACTTACGACGGCCTCGACTTGCGATGTTTCGCGGTTATGAACGCCCTCCCATTGAAAAGTATTGTTTTGAGCTACATGGTTTATGCGCCTTTACACCAAAAAATACGGTACCGAAACTCAGCGGAGGTGGAAATTTACAGGAGGGAGAGGGGGAGAGTGTACATTAGTGGCCACGGGTGGAGGATTACAGCTGAAAATTACAGGAGACCTCATTGTTTACAAGCAGACCGGGGCAGAGGAGGTTAGGAGGGGCTAACATGCTAACAGACCTTACTGTAAAACTCTGGACTGCGCGTGGAAAAGTACAGGAGACCTTTGTTTGGACCAGAGGTTTACGAGGCAGAGAGGCTACAGCTGAGCAACGAGCTAACATGCTAACAGACGGAGGAGGCTTCACCAGCTCCCAGTAGGTTATCAACTCTTTTTTCCCTTCATTATGGCTCCAAATACTGTATATGGAGCTAACATGCTAACAGGCCTTACTGTAAACAGTCTGGACCATGCGAACTACAGGCAGCCTCAGATGTTGGAGGAACACCGAGCTAACATGCTAACAGGCGGAGGAAGGCTTCACCAGCTCCCAGTAGGTTATTAACTCTTTTTTCCCTCATTATGGCTCCAAATGTATGTGTTTTTTGATAATTATGTAGGGTACTGTGTTAGGATAGGCTAAGTGCTTGGTAAAATACAGAATTGTACGTATAAGGTGCAGTTTGGACGTATTTTACGACTTACGACAAAATTCGACTTGCGACGTCATGTAGGAACGGAACTCGTTCGTAAGTCGGGGACTACCTGTAACTGTTTGAGTGAAAAATGTCTACATTCAATTTGACGTTGGTGTAAACATTAGGTTACATCATCAAATGCAGGAATTCTCTGAATACACTGATGTGCACATCAACAGATCCACATATTTTGTTTAAAGGTTTGTAGTGATACATATAAAACTATACTCAAACCCAGTTTTTATTTTTGGAAAAGAAAACATGCATTAATAAAGAAGTATTTAGAGAAATTTTGACATGCATCCATGCAATAAACAAACAAGAACAAGAAAACAGGACTACAGTAGTCCCTCGCTTCTTCACGGTTCGTTTATCGCGAACTCGCTCTATCGCGGATTTTCAAAATAAGAGTGGACGTGACACACAATTGGCTGATTGATGGATGAGACACACGATCGGCATGGAATTTTTTATTTAAAATAAATTATTTTAAATTATTTAGCACCTGCTGCACCTTTGTGCAGCCCAGAGCTGCAGAAAAAGCTTCTTCCTGCAGCTGAACAGCTGTTCTCCATGCAGAGTGGAGAAGTGGGCGTGGCTAAGAGCGCTTGCAGATGGCTAAGAGCAGCAGAGGCAAGGAGCTGAAATCATGACATTCTGTGCTCTTTTAGAGCATTTAGTTTACAAACATTGATTAGAATATTGCAAGGGTGTGGGAAGGGTTTAAAACACCTTTATTTAAATATATAGACAAAAATTAACTACTACTGTACTTACTAGTTCTACTTCGTGGTTTTTCACTTATTGCGGGGCTTAAGGGTAAGGATCCCCCGCTATAAACGAGGGACTGCTGTATATTTTAAGTGTAAACTGTAAAGAGAATCAATATTTGCATAAAATGTTAAAGATGCATCAAAAGTTCATGCTCAATAATCCACGTACGAATCCAACAATGTTCAGTCAGATCATCTTCTAGACAGTTTTTTTTTTCCTGAGACATTTTATCCTTCATCCGAAGGACTTCTTCAGTCTGAGGAGCCACAAACAACCTGAACTCCCACAAATGCCACACTCCGTGGAAATAGTTTGTTGCGATAGGATGGTTTCTGGGGCCTGTCCATTCCCCTGGGAACAACCTGGGACTCCAGCAGCGGGTTCGGATGTTGTCAGTCCATACAATGGGCGTTATCATCTGTTATCATCCCCATATATATCAGCAAAACTGTCCAATCTACCTCCTAGCATGTTTGAAAGAACGTTATCAGCGTTATTATCGCTGAGGCAGCGTGTTTCCGTAAACCCGGAAGTGTTGTGTTTTTGTTTTTTTCAGCTTATGTAACCGTTTTCCTAAACCTAACCTTAAACCTGACCCAGAGGACCAACCCTAAACCTAACCCCCTTACCCTTGTGCCTAAACCTAACCAAGACCCTAAACCTAACGCCAGAGGCTTTACTCTAAACTTTAACACGTAGCTAAAGACGGAGCCGGCTGTCATCGCTTGTAACGGTGACAACGTACCTTTAAACCTCCTAGGAGGTACAGGAGGGGCAATCTGGCCGCTACGTATGGGGATGATAATAAATGATGAGGGCCATTTAATGGTTGATGACATCCAAAGCGGGTGACTCCAGGTTGTTTGTGGCTCCTCAGACTGAAGAAGTCCTTCGGATGAAAGATAAAATGTCTCAGCCAAAAAAGAAACCATCCAGATGACCTGACTGAACGTTGTTGGGTTAAAGATGCATGCTAACCATGGATATGAGTTTCTCACTCCATGACTGCTCATTTAAAGGTTCAGTCTGCAGTTTCTGTAGAACTGCAGCACTTAGAAAAAATTTCAACAGGCAAAGCATTCTGATCCCTCCCCCTCAGAGCCATATATGGCTCTGCTCTCCCATGGTCTGCTGAAATTCAAATTCAAGCTCTGTTTTTATTGGCTGATTCAAATTCAAGCTCTGTTTTTATTGGCTGTTACAAACTCTGTTTTTATTGGCTGGTTAATGGCGGGTCACTTTTCTTTTTAGAAATGCCTATTTACCACCTGGAGAAGCAAGGGGACAATTTTTTTAAATAGTTTTTATCAGAGATTACCTCTCTAACATCAGTCTAGTGACAGAGTGAAGAACTATGTTAAAAATATATTGTTAGAAAAGTTACATACAGTAGCTTTAATGAGGCACAAAACAGACTCAAACAAACCGTCGCTGGTTGAAAATGATAAGTTGGAAACATCAAATTCTCGTGCTGCAGAAGACTCTGGTGGTCACATACGTGAGTTTTCAAGTTTCTAAAGAGCTTCATGTAGGAAATACGACAAGTTAAAAACACTCTTCACTTCCAGCTTTGAAGAAAACCTTTTCAGCTAAAATGTATCTCAGTCTGTAAAAAGTTTGGGTGAGCGCTCTTCATTTGAGTGAAAACCAGAAGTCCTGTAGCAGTGAGGCACCCAAGGGTGAAAGAAGACAGAAAATCCCAAGTTTTGATAAAGAACTTGTGTCCACGAGAGATGGAGCCACAAGAAGAGTTTGCAAAAAGACCTGCAAAGTTTAGACAGCTCAAAACGGTCGAACAATCAGTGGAAAAAGCTTTAAAAATCATAAAACTCCAACGTGCTTGTGTGAACACTTTAAAATTATCAGAATAATGTAGTCATATAAAATCCAACTGTCTGGCATGTTTAATTTTAAATAATGATTCTACTTTGAAGTGTAGAACTTCAGCCCATCCCATGGACCGCCACTGCTCATGAAGCATTCACTCTACTGTGATCCATTTTGCTTCTGTATGTTTTTCTGCATCTTTCTCATTCCACGATTTTTGTGCTATTTCAACAAATCCTAAATCAAAAAGTTCGGCTCTTTCAGGACAATCCTGCTATGACTTTTAGTATTGGTGCAACTTTAGCTTTTTGAAACATTTAGCCTTTTCTGTCGTTTTTCTCATAGAAAATGAATTGAGCTCATTTTACATTTTACGTCCTTTCACATTTTGTTTTGCTTCAGCTTCTTTCAGCTTCCTTCTGCAAATTAAACTTTTTTTCAGCTACTTTCATGTTTTTCAGCTGTTTTGGGATCCTTTTAGATTTTTTTCTGCTATCTACAACATTTTTGTGCTTCTTTTAACTTTGTTATGCTAATTTCAGCACGTTATGCTCCTTTCAGCTTATTTCTGCACATTTCAGCTTCTTCTGCTATTTCAGCTATTTAGCCAATATTATGCTAATATTAGCTTTTTCGGCTAATTACACATTTTTTGCAATAATTTCAACTTTTTTCAACATAATTAAGCAAAAATGTGCACTCTCCACTTCTTGGTTCTGCTTTTTAGCCACTTTTCAGAGGTTTGCTAATTTCAGCTTTTTCGGATAATTTCTACTTTTTTGCGCGCGTTTCTGCTTCTTTCAGCCTAATTTGGTGAAAATGTGTTCTTTCTGTTTTCAGTCAGTCAGAGAGTCAGAGATTCTTTATTGTCATTCACGCCACATGGTACATGTGATGAAACGAGATTATGTACACAGGGTCCCAGTTACATCCAACAATAAAATGTAAAATAAAAACAGTAATAACATCTAAGATATGAACTAAAAAAAACATCAACTAAAAATACACTAGGCACTAATAGCACTTGTTCTACCTTGTTCTACCTTTTCATCTAACTGTTTAGCATTTTTAGCGAATTTCAACTTTTTCAAATAAAATCAAGTTTTTCATGTTAATTTCTGCTTCTTTCAGCTTAATTAACTTCTTTATGCCAGTTTCAGCTTGTTATAGCCTACTCCTTTCAGTCTTTTACTGCTAATTCCAGGTTTTTCTGCTCTTTCACCTACTATTTAGCTCTTTTGATGCTAATTTTAGCCTTTTCAGCTACTTCCACATTTTTTAGCTCATTTCAGTTCTTTCTGCTTCTTTCGTGTAGCTTAAGCTTCTTCCTGTCTTTTCAGCTACATTTCAGCAAAATTCTTGTTTTAATTTGGGTGTAGTGAACAGTGTTGTTTTGTTTTTTCATTTATATGAGTGACATAGTCGTATCTGTAGCTCTTCATAACCATCAACAATCTGTCCAGTCAGCATTCAACGGTGCTACCATCCCAGATGTGCAACTTCTGGACTCGTTTTAAACTCAAGTAAGTCAGAGTCAGAAAACTAAAATGTTTAAGCAGCAATGGAAAAATGAACAAAAACTAACCTGAAAACACAAACTGACTTATTTTGATTAAAACTGCTGAAAACAAATACACCCTGATGATCCAGCTATGACTATTTATGCTATTTTGACAGTATTTGAGTGAAATTTATTTTTAAATGTAATGATTGACATATAAACTACTGTTTTTATATACAGGTAGTCCCCGACTTCCGAGCGCATCGACATACAAGGTTCCAGACTTACGAGCTGACTAACGAACAGTAAAGTTGTACAGAACATACAGAAAATACAGCACTAGTATGTGTTTTGTTGCGGAAGCATGTGTTTCGTGTTCCGACATACGAGATTTCATCTTACGACCACCTCGCAGGAACGGAACTCGCTCGTAAGTCGGGGACTACCTGTACTGTATAGTGAACATTCAGTGCATGTAAACATGCACATTACAACAGTGGAAATATGAATGGTGTTTTTCAGAACGTATGTTTGAATAAACTTGTTAAATAAAGCAAAAACTTCAAAGGTATACTCATTTTTTAAACTATAATTAATATTGAATAATTATTAGATACATTAAAGCCTTACCATTCAGTGCTCTGCAGACAACTTAAATCGGCTTCCACCACTTCACGCACCACTTCACCCTCCTCAGAATTATCGCTCCCTGAACAAGAAGGCTCAAATAAATAGGGTTCCTGACCTCAATTAAAACCTGCTGCTTCTTGTTCATCGCTTGAACTAGTTCTCCTTCCCAAACTTAGGACAAATCGCTCAGATCTTCACTAAAATTGCTAAATTCGTCGGATTCTACAGCCTCTGCCATTGTTGTGTGATAGGTAAATTCGCAAAGACTCTCTCGACGCTACGTCACGGATGACGTATGCGGGAATTCCCGGATTTCCCGTGACGAAACACGGCGCGAAGTTTGAACTCAATTTGAAAGGAATTTTCATTAATTTATCATTTTGTTTGCAAAAACGAACATAGTTCAATGATACAAGATATCTTGAAACATTTTATGCAAAGTAGAAAGATGATGTCAGTGCCCCTTTAAAGCTAATTTTATATTTTTGTGCTATAGTTTTTGCTTACTTAAACCTAATTCAGCAAATCTGTGCTCTTCCTGCATTCTTCTGCTAATTTAGGCATGTTCTTCAATTTCAGCTACAGGTACATTTCAGAATGTTTTGTCAACAAGTTCTTCAGCAATAAGCAATTACACTGCATTTTCATAGGAAATGCAATTTATAGTTTCTGTTAATACACCAGTAGTCTATATCATGTAATGTCACATTACCAAAAGTCAGAGCACCCTATTCCTGATTGAGACACACAATTTGATGTATAATTTGCACGTTTTATTTTAAAGCTGTGGCATGAGACACATGAGACATGTTTTTTTCTAAATCAGGGTAGTGGTTTTATATGTTACTAATGTGTTCACACAGTCAGTTATATGATGTTTGTGTGCACGTGCTTAAAAGCAGCGTGTAAACAGCAAATAGTTTCAGTGTTGGTGACTGACTGTTTTACTGCCATAGTTTTAGTTTACATGTCTTATTTTGTATTATGCACAGTCTTTTGTTATGACTCTTATTTTGAAAGGCAAAAGTAGGAAGTGCTTTCCAGCATGTTGCTAGGCAACCAAAGAAAGAAGTTGTACCGTACTGCTATGAAGACATGATATTAGCAAGTAGCTGTACAAAAGTAATTTAAGTTTAAGAAGTTCTTTATTACTCTCATTTCTACCTCAAAAGGAAGGGTCAGCCAGCGAGGTATTTATATGTTATATCATTTTTATGTCAAGATTGTATTCATGACACCGTCTCACTTAAGTTTATGTTGTATTTTTAGTTCGACGGTAGTGTTGGTGTCAGTGACAACGAAAGTGAAGTGTAATAAGAAGATTTCCATTAAAACTGACTACACACTAGCAGTACAACGAATTCATTAATGCTGTAAAGAAGAGGTGGAAGTGACAGTCGAACTCGATGACAAAGTCGAACTCGATGACAAAGTCGAACTTGATGACAAAGTCAAACTTGATGACAAAGAAAAGGAACGGAGCTGCATGAATGCCCTGACCTCTGGTGGCGACATTGCGTCATTGCACCAAAGACCAACGGCTGCAAATGTTAACGGTCACATGTTCAACTGCTGCTTCTTCATAAAGACGTCCAGAAGCCAGACATTTAAGTTCATGTTTGGAAAGTGACACAAGGAAGGAGTAACAACAAGGAACTGTGTGAAGCTTGACAACAGCAGCACAACAACAAGATAACAAGAAGGGAAGTAATAAAAGCTCATAATTTAAGTCAAGTTAAAAAGACATTTCACCAAGTAAAAGTCCATAACAGCTCAAGTAAAACAAAATGTCAGAAACAAATGACACAGAAATAGAAGATGCCAGTGCAGAACAAGCTGCCAAAGCACAGCAAGCAGATGAAACCTCTTTAGTGCAAATTGGGCAAAAAGAGCTGCGTAGAAGTGAAAGATCTCGCATATTAACAGGAAAAGGAAGACAATTTCATAAAGAAAAACTACAGGGATTGCAACGTCATTTTGAAAGTACTTATGACAGATGGAAAGCATTAATTAAGGTTGCTAAAAAATCTGTTATAAAAGGAGATCCAGTTGACATTCTTGAAGGTCATATGGACATTGTGCAAAGAGAACTAGACGCTCTTAACGATATTTATGATCAATACAGAGCAATGGATGGACCACCCCATGATGTGCGTTCCAAGTTAGACAAAGGCATATCAGTGACTAAGGTAGTTTTCCAAAACATCCAATGTTATGTTGAGGGAATAAATAAGGAGGAGATTGTTTGGCCTGATGCTAGTTCTGTATTTACATCTTCTAGCTCAGATACTGTCTCAGTTTATAATCCGTTTAAGGCCAGTACAGTTATTTCTAATGGCTCCTCCACCAAAAGACAAGAAGCTATGGCAGAGTATGAAGCCACAAAGGCCGTGCTTAAGATAATGGCTGAACAAGAGAAATTTAGAGGAAAAATGCAAACCATAGAAGAAGAAAACAAACGCATAATCGCAGAACAAGAAGCTGCTGCAATGTCACAACGCCATCTAGAAGAAAGAGAGGAAACTGAACGCAAGTTAAAAAGAGAAAAGGAGAAGGCAGCTGTGATAAAGAGACAACAAGCGGAAAGTGCTGCAAGGAGAAAGTCAGCCGAGGACTTAAAAAAGGAAATTGAAAGACTAGAAATTCTGAAAAATCTCAATGCAGCAAAGGCAAAATTACAAGTTTATGAAGAAGACTACTTTTCAGTGAAGCAAGAAAGCATCAGTCCAAATCCTGCAAACAAACAGGTGACTGAGTTCAAAGACACTGCTAATCAACCCACACAACCACCACAACAGCTAAATGTCATTCACGAGAGCACAGGTGAGCTTGTAAAGGTTTTAGCAGAAGCCATGTCAGCTAATAGGCTACCGATTCCAGAGCCCTCAGTATTTTGTGGGGATCCACTTAAGTTTAAATATTGGAGAGCATCTTTTCAGACTCTAATAGAGAGAAAGAACATTCCCACAGCAGAAAAGATATTTTTTCTACAGAAGTATGTAGGTGGATGTGTTAAAGAAACCTTAGATGGCTATTTTATGATTGGCTCTGAAGACTCTTATATGGCAGCATGGAATATGCTCAATGAACGTTATGGAGAGCCTTTTGTCATTGCTAAGGCCTTCAGGGACAAGCTGCATACATGGCCAAAGCTCCAAGGTAAAGACAGTGCAGAATTAAGAAAGTTTGTGGATTTCTTACAAAGCTGCCAATCTGCAATGTCTACCAATGATAATCTGAACATCCTCAATGATGGAATAGAGAATCAAAGACTTGCTGCTAAACTGCCAGACTGGTTAAGCAACAGATGGAACCGGAAGGCTACAATGTACCAGCTGGAGCACAAACAGTTCCCACATTTCAGTTACTTTGTAACATTCCTTTCAATGGAGGCAAGTATTGCATGTAATCCCATTACATCATTTGAAGCTATAAGACAAAGTGACTTTGACAAACCAAAGACAAAACCTCAACTTACACTCATTCATAAGAAGCAAGATACAGCGAAAATATTTACAACTAACTCTACAGAAAGAAGCATGATCTCTTGTGTGTATTGTAAAAGAGCAGGACACAGCTTACACAAATGTCGTAAGTTCACTGAGAAACCAGTTACTGAGAGAGTCAAGTTCATTCAAGGTGAAAAACTATGTTTTGGCTGTCTAAATAGTGGTCACTTCTCCAAGAACTGTACCAATCGGATGACATGCAACACATGCTCAAGACAACATCCCACATGTCTGCATGAAGAAAGACAAAAACACGAGACAAAGAAAGAACAACCTAAAGAACAAGAAGTAGCTGAACGGAAGGAAACTCAGCAACAGGTAACACAGTCACAAG
>JBBPBX010010084.1:32293-55657 GCA_038048925.1 Garcialebias charrua | reverse complement strand
TCCCACTCTATTGTTGAACAAAACTGCATGCAAAAATAAATAAATAAATACATAAATAAATAAAACTGTGGAAGCTCCATCTTAAAAAGACTTGATGTCAAGTTTGGCATACAGGTCCTTCTAAAAAAATTAGCATATTGTGATGAAGGTCATTATTTTCCATAATGTAATGGTGACTATCTGTGAGCAGCAGTATGGTTTCATGCCAAGAAAGAGCACCACAGATGCCATCTTTGCTTTGAGAATGCTGATGGAGAAGTACAGAGAGGGTCAGAAAGAACTCCATTGTCTTTGTGGATTTAGAAAAAGCATATGACAGGGTGCCAAGAGAGGAGGTGTGGTATTGCATGAGGAAATCTGGAGTGGCAGAAAAGTATGTTAGACTGGTACAGGACATGTATGAAGACAGCAGGACAGTGGTGAGATGTGCTGTAGGAGTGACAGATAGCTTCAAGGTGGAGGTGGGATTGCATCAAGGATCGGCTCTGAGCCCCTTCTTGTTTGCTCTGGTGATGGACCGACTAACAGATGAGGTCAGGCAGGAATCCCCATGGACTATGATGTTTGCAGATGACATTGTGATCTGTGGTGAGAACAGGGAACAGGTGGAAGAGAACTTGGAGAGGTGGAGGTATGCTCTTGAAAGAAGAGGAATGAAAGTCAGCCGTAGTAAGACAGAGTACATGTGTGTGAATGAGAGGGAGGCCAGTGGAACAGTGAGGCTACAAGGAGCAGAGGTCACAAAGGTGCAGGACTTCAAGTACTTGGGGTCCACTGTCCAGGAAAATGGGGAATGTGGTAAAGAGGTGAAAAAGAGAGTCCAGGCAGGATGGAGTGGATGGAGAAAAGTTTCAGGAGTGATTTGTGACAAAAAGGTGTCAGCAAAGGTCAAAGGAAAAGTTTACAAGACAGTGGTGAGACCAGCTATGTTGTATGGTCTGGAGACAGTGTCACTGACAAAAAGACAGGAGAAAGAACTGGAAGTAGCAGAAATGAAGATGCTGAGGTTCTCCTTAGGAGTGACAAGGATGGATAAGATCAGGAATGAGATCATCAGAGGTACAGCACATGTTGAACAACTGGGAGATAAAGTTAGGGAGGCCAGACTGAGATGGTTTGGACATGTCCAGAGGAGGGACAGTGGGTATATTGGTAGAAGGATGTTAGAAATGCAGCTGCCAGGAAAAAGACAAAGAGGAAGGCCAAAGAGGAGATATATGGATGCAGTTAGAGAGGACATGAAGGTAGTTGGAGTGAGGACAGAGGATGCAGAGGACAGAGTGAGGTGGAGGAGGATGACTCGCTGTGGCGACCCCTGAAAAGGGAAAAGCCGAAAGAAGAAGAAGAAGAATGATAAAAATTAAACTTTCATATATTTTAGATTAATTGCACACCAACTGAAGTATTTCAGGTATTTTATTGTTTTAATACTGATGATTTTGGCATACAGCTCATGAAAACCCAAAACGTCATGTCTCAAAAAATTAGCATATTTCATCCGACCAATAAAAGAAAAGTGTTTTTAATACAAAAAAAGTCAGCCTTCAAATAATTATGTTCAGTAATGCACTCAATACTTGGTCGGGAATCCTTTTGCAGAAATGACTGCTTCAATGTGGCGTGGCATGGAGGCAATCAGCCTGTGGCACTGCTGAGGTGTTATGGAGGCCCAGGATGCTTCGATAGCGGCCTTAAGCTCATCCAGAGTGTTGGGTCTTGCGTCTCTCAACTTTCTCTTCACACAGATTCTCTATGGGGTTCAGGTCAGGAGAGTTGGCAGGCCAATTGAGCACAGTAATACCATGGTCAGTAAACCATTTACCAGTGGTTTTGGCACTGTGAGCAGGTGCCAGGTCGTGCTGAAAAATGAAATCTTCATCTCCATAAAGCTTTTCAGCAGATGGAAGCATGAAGTGCTCCAAAATCTCCTGATAGCTAGCTGCATTGACCCTGCCCTTGATAAAACACAGTGGACCAACACCAGCAGCTGACATGGCACCCCAGACCATCACTGACTGTGGGTACTTGACACTGGACTTCTGGCATTTTGGCATTTCCTTCTCCCCAGTCTTCCTCCAGACTCTGGCACCTTGATTTCTGAATGACATGCAAACTTTGCTTTCATCCGAAAAAAGTACTTTGGACCACTGAGCAACAGTCCAGTGCTGCTTCTCTGTAGCCCAGGTCAGACGCTTCTGCCGCTGGTTCAAAAGTGGCTTGACCTGGGGAATGCGGCACCTGTAGCCCATTTCCTGCACACGCCTGTGCACGGTGGCTCTGGAATCGGCCCTTCTCCACAATCTTCCTCAGGGTCCGGTCACCTCTTCTCATTGTGCAGCGTTTTCTGCCACACTTTTCCCTCCCCACAGACTTCCCACTGAGGTGTCTTGATACAGCACTCTGGGAACAGCCTATTTTCGCTATGGGGCGGCCGTGGCGTAGTGGTAATGGCAGTCGTCCCCCGATCGGAAGGTTCGAATCCCGGTTCCCCACACCATGTGTCGTTGTGTCTTTGGGCCCGAGTTGCTCCCAGTAGGACTGGATGGCGCCTTGCGTGGCAGTCTGCCGCTACCGCTGTATGAATGTGTGTATGAATGGGTGGATGGTTGGTATTGTAAAGCGCTTTGGGGCGCCTCATAGGGGGCTGGAAAGCGCTATATAAATAAGCTCCATTTACCATTTACCATATTCATTCAGAAATTTCTTTCTGTATCTTACCCTCTTGCTTGAGGGTGTCAGTGATGGCCTTCTGGACAGCAGTCAGGTCGGCAGTCTTACCCATGATTGCGGTTTTGAGTAATGAACCAGGCTGGGAGTTTTTAAAAGTCTCGGGAATCTTTTGCTGGTGTTCAGAGTTAATTCGTTGAATCAGATGATTAGGTTAATAGCTCGTTTAAAGAACCTTTTCATGATATGCTAATTTTTTGAGATAGGATTTTTGGGTTTTCATGAGCTGTTTGCCAAAATCATCAGTATTAAAACAAAAGACTTGAAATATTTCAGTTGGTGTGCAATGAAACTAAAATATATGAAAGTTTCATTTTTATCATTCCATTATGGAAAATAATGACCTTTATCACAATACAGTATGCACGTTTTTTGAGAAAGACCTGTATTACCTTATGAACATGTCTTCACCTTCTTCTTCTTCTTGTGATATTGTTAGAGGTTGGAAAACTATATGTTTTCTTTATCGCCTCCAAAAGTCCAGTTTAATCAACTACAGCACCCTCTGCTGGTTGTCTTGAGTCAATACATTGCATAGGTTCAACTTATTTATACATGTTGTAATCTGTCGCAAATACCTGAATGGATGGGCCCGGCCCCGGCCAGCCCAGCCTCTGGCACCAGGTCCGAATCCAAATGCCCAAAAAATATAGTGCACAATGCGAAGAAAAGCAGAACACAATATTGTGCAAATCACATGAACCCATTGTTTTATTTGAACTGAAGGCCCACAGGCCAAATCTAGCCCGTGTTAATGTCTTATCTGGCCCCGAGGACATTTGAAAGGTTTTTAATAGTTTCTCATAACAGCCTAGCATAGTTAATTTAGTGCATGTTTCTCATGACAGCTGGTATTCTTGGCAGCCAATAAAAAGTTGTTTGTTTTATTATTAGAGAACGTCATACCAAGAAGTGATGTGACTGGAGTTGATGTTTTTTATATAATCTGGTCCCTAGTTTGGGTCAGATTTTTATTTTGGCACCCAAAGTTTGACATCGGTGATTAAAAGAAACACAACAAATGATGAAACAGAAATTGTGCCATTTTGTGTAAAAAACATTGAAGTACTTTGTAATTTTAAGTTTGATATTCGCAACACATTTCAAAAAAGTTGTTCAACAGACCTGGGTTGATTTAAGTTCATATACCTTCTTGCATTGAAGGTGCTTTTCCAGATGTGCATGCCAGAGGCACTGATGCATGCTGCAAGGTTTTGATTTTTAACGTAGAGGACGTGGGACCTCACCCGCTAATTGCTTCAGTGCATTTTAAATGAGCTTGGACCCAGAGAGGACAGCAGTTTCTGCATGGTGCTCACCAATGAATTCTCTGCACTCTGGAGCTTTAAGCTTGGTTGGCACAGCAAACTGTGTTTACAGACAACAAATTATGAAAGTGGTCAGACCTGCTTATAACGCCTGCGGGCTCCAAAATCACAGACCGTGTACAGAGATGTCTCCAGATTCTCTAATTTTATTTAAATTTTTATATTAGGATCTACAGATGGTGGATAGCTGTTTTTAAATCCAGTCTTTTGTAGGCTGGTCTTCACTTCTGAGAGCTTCGGCCTCTAAAATTGCTCTTTTTATGCCCAGTCCTCCAGATGACCTGTCAATCTCATTCGTCAAAAACAATGCTCGCCCAGCAGTTTCTTAAAAGTACCTCTTGTTTTTATTTTTGACCTGAAGCGGTCAGCGGTCACTCTTTCAGGGATGAAGATGTTCACATCCTTGATAGAGAGTAATGATGAACCGTTACATGACATCACTAGGTACGGAGCCCCGGAGGGGACATGGGGATTTTTTCTTTTTTGCTTTACCTCGCAATACTTTTTTGTCCCCACGCAATTAAAACAAAAAAACAAAAAAACTGTACCAGTGTTTAAGTTCAATTAAGAACATTACCTGGTCGTTTTGTGGGTAGTCTGTCATAATGCGCACCGCACAGCTTTCTCGAGGTAATGAACTACTTTTATGGGGTAACGCAAAAGTGTTGCGAGGGAATGCAATAGGAAAAAAAAAAAGCCCCAGTGTCACTTCCGTGGCTCCGTAATTCTTAACATGGAACACATTCATTACTTTTTAGTTTTGTACCGACATCGAAAATGTGGGTGGGGTAGGTGAAGCACCCACACCTGCCCCCACCCTCATTCTCCCCACTCTGGGCCCTTGAGCAAGGTCCTTAACTCCCACCATCTCCTCCTCCGGGCACCCTAGATGGTAGCTCTCTGCTCCACACAGAGGGCTGTGGTAGCTCAGTGATCTGTGGTAGCGTCAGAAGAAAAATAAAAGAGAGAAAAAATATATATAAATACAGGTAGTCCTCGACTTACGAACGAGTTCCGTTCCTACGCACCGTTCGTAACCCGAATTTGACGTACCTTATTTTCCGAAATATAGGTTGCGGCTTTTTATCATTTTTGCATGCCCTGCGACCTATATTCAGGTGCGACCTATTTATGGCTTTTTATAAAATAAGCTGATTTGTAATCATTTATTAACAAAAATTAAACTGAGACACACTCTTACAATAATGTCAGCTAACAAATATATATGTTTTTAGGTGTTTATCCTGCTAAAATTAAAATACTGGTACTGTATTCGCCGTTGTATTATACGCTTCGGTCTATAATACGCTTTGTCCAATTATTGGAAATAAACCAGAAAAACCCGTACATAATACGCTTCAGTGTTTAATACGCATCTATTATGCGTCACCGCTACGCGACGCGTCAGCGCTTCATTTGCCCTACTTAAAATGGCGGCCGCAGAAGCGGGCGAGCACCGAAGGAATTTACAACAAAACACGGTAAAAACTATTATTTCTTTGCGAGAAAAAATATATTTCTTAGCTGACATTATAGCAAACGGGCTCCTGAGCTTAACAAAACTAACGACATGTTCAAATCAGCTGGACTAAAAAAATTAGTTCGCCGATTATTTTTATGCAGGCGGGTCGGACCGAACCCTTTCTTTCTTAAAATTTAGCTAAATAAACGCTTAAAAAAAATTTCTTAGCTGACTTTATAGCAAACAGGCTCCTGAGCTTAACAAAACTAACGAAATTTTCAAATCAGCTGGATTTAAAAATCCGCGGTGTGGTTTATGAGTTATCTTGCTAACAAAAACCGTGACCTCACAGCTAAATGCAGCTACATAATAATAATAATAATAATAATAATAATAATAATAATAATAATAATGAATTCAATTTATAACGCACTTTTCATTAGTGAAAATCTCAAAGTGCTACACACATTGAATGCTACACACATTCATACATCCAGAGCAGGGGGCGGGCAGTGACAGAGTCAGTCTGGAGGCTTTTTTCGGACACATGAGCTAGAAACGGTCTGGAAGTGTCTCCCTAGCGGACAAAAGTGGTACTGCACCATTTTTTGCCCAAAATGTAAAACAGTGATATCAGAGCGAAAAATTGGTCTAAAAATAAGGGAAAAAATCCATAGATAATATAATTCGGTGTATAATAAGCAGGGCATTCAAATGAGCAAAAAAAACTGCGTATTATACACCGACGAATACTGTACATGCAGGTCCGTTCGCTGCTACTGCATGTCCGGTGCTGCGCGTGCACATTTTTGTTTCATCAGACGTAACGAAACAAATTTTTAAATCCAGCTCATTTCACAATTATGTTCATTTATTAAAGAAAAGTTCAGCTCAGACACATATTTGCTATAGTTTTTATCAAACAAATAATTGTTTTTAAGTGTTAATCTTCTTAAAAGCCTTGCTGTGCGCTCCTGTGGCAGACATTTGCAGCAGAGCTAAACACGGTCCACATTTTGACGTAGGTGCGACCTATATTCAGGTGCGGCATATATATGGATTTTTTCAAATTTTTGGCAATAATTGGACAATGCGACCTATTCCGGTGTGACCTATATTCCGGAAAATACGGTCAGTCGGAACTCATTACACGTGGCGTTCGTAAGTCCGGATTTTTGCCGTAAGATGGAAACTATGCTAACGCTGTGCTGCACACCCGTTTATCGACGTGAGACTGAACAAGCGTACATACTGGTCCATAAACATGCACAGAACTTTATTTACAAACAGATAGCTAACACATTATACCACACATTAATCTATAAACACATACCTGTAAAGTATTTACTGTACAACAGTACTGTTCTGCACAGCACGGAGCGTGTTCTTAAGTCCGGATTGCCGTAAGTCGAGGGCGTCGTAAGTCGAGGACTCACTGTATACAGTATATGTTAAATGACTTTTCATTTGCTTCTAAATGGTTAATTTTGTTCATTTAGACTTCAAGCAATCCGCATTAATAGCATTTTAAAACAAGAAACAAGTGTCCAGAACCAATTTATATTTCTGCTTTTATATGCTGAGAAATTAAAAACTTTTTTTTTTTGCTGTGATGTGAAAGCAAACCTAAAGGCACACATGGCACTAATTAGGGATGCACAATATTATCATCATGTATTGGTATCGGCTGATACAGTATTAGCTATAAAGTTAAATATCGGACATTGGCCATTCCGTCAAAATAACTCACCGATATTAAAGGCCTCTGTTTTACGTTAATTTTTAATTTAAGAAACTGTCAAGTATATCTATTAACGCACTACTACTTGTACATCACTTGTCGCTGTGTGAACAGGTTGAGTTTAGATTTGTGCAAATTCGCACTGTTCGAGTGTTGTCATTGCGTTAGAGAGAGTAAATGTCATAAATACATTTCACATTAAACATAATCCAAGTTGAAGTGTTGCATCATTTTCAGTCCCCTTTTTGGCATCTGCATTTGGTAGCAGGCCAAATTGACAAAGACCATGAAGAATAATGTTGTATTTTAATTCCACAGCAGAGAAAATTACGTAGTCTCTGTAAGTAGGTCTATGAAAAAATATCGGTATTAGTATCGGTTATTGGCCAAATAAGATTTAACATATTGGCATATCGGATATCGGCCAAAAAGCCAACTTCGCGTATCTCTAGCACTAATTACAGGATACTTTCGAAACTGGCTCCTATCCGTTGGTAGGGGTTCTACACGGTTATGTGCACAGCATGAATCTGTTGTGCTGCTGTAGCTTTTGTGTTGGCAGAGTGATATACTATAATACACTTTTTAGCTACTGTCCCCCAGATAAGCGAAACAAAGTCTTGCAACACCAAATAGCCTGTTGCTGAATGCAATTTCTGTAGGGATGGCTCTATCTAGTGGTGCACACTTGTCTCTGTCCTGGCTGTGTATTTAAACCCTTCTGTCAGTCCTGTCTTTTGTTGGTTCATCGTTAGGTATTGCTCGTCTTGTCCAGCCTGTCTGATCCTGTCCTGAACAACTTTTGTAAGTTTGCTGCCACGTCAGCCTTTTGATTTATTATTATTATTTATTCAAGAGTATTTTGTTGTTTACGCCTGCCTCCTCCTGAGTTTGCCTGCTCCACTGGGTTCATCCCTGCCCTGACCTGCCTGAAACCCTGACAATTTCAGTTTCTGTTTCACTCTTGGCTCTCCCAACAGGTTAAAGTGAAAGTAGAAGAAAGGCTAAATTAAAGAAAAAAAATCAATCACATTTATTCAGAATGTAACTGAAAGGCACACAAATGAAGCACTCAAACATGTACAGGTTTTACTTTTAATGAGAAAATATTCATAATATTTGTAGTAGGGAGTATACGGTGAGCCTTACATGTGCTATAAAATACCAAAAAGCAGAATGTGAGCATACAAGTGGTTAACATAAAAAAAACAGAGTCTGAATTATCACACGTGATTGGACAGTGTGAGTCCCACACTGAAGCTGTGGAGTTGAACAAGAAAAGGCAACCAGCATTTAAACTGATAAATAAAATCCTCTATGCACCATAGGCTCAAACATAAAGAACATTATTAATAATAATAATTATAAACCACAAAATGTAACAACTCCTCAATGTGTCTGTGAGAACTTTAAATAAATTGGGGGGTTCCTGGGTCAGTAATTTACAATACGCTGCAGCAGCTCAGTCCAAAAAACAGCCACAAACATCTGTTTGAATTTAATTTAAAAGATCCCAACGTTTGAATACCTGGGAAACACTTTTTCTCTTACTTTAAGAAAAACAAAAACCATCCATCCATCCATCCATCCATTTTCTTCCGCTTATCCGGGGTCGGGTCGCGGGGGTAGCAGCCTAAGTAGGGAGGCCCAGACTTCCCTCTCCCCAGCCACTTGGAGCAGCTCCTCTGGGGGAATCCCAAGGCGTTCCCAGGCCAGCCGAGAAACATAGTCCCTCCAGCGTGTCCTGGGTCTTCCTCTGGGTCTCCTCCCGGTGGGACATGCCCGGAACACCTCACCAGGGAGGCGTCCAGGAGGCATCCTAACCAGATGCCCGAGCCACCTCAACTGGCTCCTCTCGATGTGGAGAAGCAGCGGCTCTACTCCGAGTCCCTCCCGGATGACTGAGCTTCTCACCCTATCTCTAAGGGAGAGTCCAGCCACCCTGCGGAGAAAACTCATTTCAGCCGCTTGTATCCGAGATCTTGTTCTTTCGGTCATAACCCAAAGCTCATGACCATAGATGAGGGTGGGAACGTAGATCGATCGGTAAATTGAGAGCTTTGCCTTTTGACTCAGCTCTCTCTTCACCACGACAGACCGGTACAGCGCCCGCTTCACTGCGGACGCTGCACCTATCCGCCTATCGATCTCACGCTCCAGTTTTCCCTCATTCGTGAACAAGATCCCGAGATACTTAAACTCCTCCACTTGGGGCAGGACCTCCTCCCCGACCCGGAGAGGGCACGCTACCCTTTTCCGGCTCAAGACCATGGCCTCGGATTTGGAGGAACTGATCCTCATCCCGGCCGCATCGCATTCAGCTGCAAACCGCTCCAGTGAAAGCTGTAGATCACGAGCTGATGAAGCCAATAGGACCACATCATCTGCAAAAAACAGAGAAGCGATTCTAAGGCCACCAAAACGGATCCTCTCAACACCTTGGCTGCGCCTAGAAATTCTGTCCATAAAAGTTATAAACAGAATCGGTGACAAAGGGCAACCTTGGCGGAGTCCAACTCTCACCGGAAACGAGCCTGACTTACTGCCGGCAATGCGGACCAAGCTCTGACACCGGTCGTACAGGGACCTAACAGCCCATATCAATGGGCCTGGTACCCCATACTCCCGGAGTACCCGCCACAGAACCCCCCGAGGGACGCGGTCGAATGCCTTTTCCAAGTCTACAAAGCACATGTAAACTGGTTGGGCAAACTCCCACGCACCCTCCAGGACCCTGTTGAGGGTGTAGAGCTGGTCTAGTGTTCCACGACCAGGACGAAAACCACACTGCTCCTCCTGAATCCGAGGTTCGACTATCCGACGGACCCTCCTCTCCAGAACCCCTGAATAGACCTTACCAGGGAGGCTTAAGAGTGTGATCCCTCTATAGTTGGAACACACCCTACGGTCCCCCTTTTTGAATAGGGGAACCACCACCCCAGTCTGCCAATCCAAGGGAACTGCCCCCGATGTCCACGCGATATTGCAGAGTCGCGTAAGCCAACACAACCCCACAACATCCAGAGCCCTAAGGAACTCAGGACGAATCTCATCCACCCCCGGAGCCTTGCCACCGCGGAGCTTTTTAACCACCTCGGCGACCTCCGCACCAGAGATTGGAGAGCCCGATCCAAAGTCCCCAGCAGTAGGATTGAGGAGGTCTTCGAAGTATTCCGCCCACCGACTCACAACATCCCGAGTTGAGGTCAACAGCACGCCATCCCCACCATAAATGGTGTTGGTCGCGTACCGCTTTCCCCCCCTGAGACGCCGGATGGTGGACCAGAATCGCCTCGAAGCCGTACGGAAGTCATTCTCCATGGCCTCTCCGAACTCCTCCCACGCCCGAGTTTTTGCCTCAGCAACCACCCGAGCCGCATGCCGCTTGGACTGCCGGTACCTATCTGCTGCTTCCGGGGTCCCACAGGCCAAAAAGGCCCAATAGGACTCCTTCTTCAGCTTGACAGCATCCCTCACCGCCGGTGTCCACCACCGGGTTCGAGGGTTGCCACCACGACAGGCACCAACAACCTTGCGGCCACAACTCCGATAAGCTGCCTCGACAATAGAGGCGCGAAACATGGCCCACTCGGGCTCAATGTCCCCCGCCTCCCTCGGAACGTGTTCAAAGCTCTCCCGGAGGTGGGAGTTAAAGCTCCGTCTTACGGGAGACTCTGCCAGACGTTCCCAGCAGACCCTCACAATACGTTTGGGTCTGCCAGGTCTGACCGGCATCCTCCCCCACCATCGGAGCCAACTCACCACCAGGTAGTTGAAAAACAAAAACAATTCAGATTATTTAAATACTTACGAACAATACAAAATATTCTAACACTTGTCTTTTGGGTGTTTCACTGGTGCTTACTGGCACTTCGTCTTCTTCAGGGAGCTCATTACAAGACACTCGAGTCAAATAATGTGTCAGCAATAACTTTAAATAAAATAGTAAATACAGTCAAAGGTTATCAGGTGTCATTTTTATATATTTTTTTGCAAGTTTGCCTCAGTGTGCATCACCAAGGTCAGCCCCTCGCTGAAGGACACTTGTGCAGGACACACAGATGTGATCAAAACTGACCTTTGGTTTGAAGAAACTATATTTTTTTCAAACATTCTAACAAGAGACAAAAAAAAAATCTCACAGGCTTTGATGCACGGCCCATTAAAGAATTATATGAAACCTTTTGCCCACTTCTACTTCCAAAGCTGTCTCAACTAAAGCCCAGGCCACGTGCACTACTCGGGGCTGCGCAATATATTGAAATTTTACACAATATTAATATTGCCAAGAGTTTCAAAATATTCACAAACACATACTGCATGCCAATAATATCAATGACGATCAGATTAAAACCCCACTTCTCTAGAGGGCTAATTTACATGAAAGCAACCAAACAATTAGGTCCACGTGAGAAGTGAGGAAAATATGGGTTTATCACGACAGACATTGTCATTGCGATATTCGATAATATCGCGCAGCCCAAGCATAAAAATGTCTTTATTCTTGTTTGATTATCACACTCAGGCCCATGTTGAAGAATAGCGTCTAAAGGCCGTTAAGAAAACAAATAATTACATCATTCATAACTTACAATGCATGTTATTAAAAAAATGTCCACTTTGTCCTCGAAACAAGCAGAACTCTGTTGCTGCAGCTTCTTCGTGTCACTTCTTTCTGTTGTGTGCTTGTTTCAGGTGAGGGAAGGAGTGCAAACCCATGCACACCATGGCTACTTAAATAAAAGCTTAGGCGGACTGTTTTTCCTTAGGATGCACAATATTATCGGCATGGTATCGGTATCAATTGATATTAGCGATAAAGTTAAATATTGGACATTCCGTCAAAATAATTAGCTGATAAAAAATGTGCTGTTTTTCTTAAATACATTATGTTTATATGGTGTTACGTAATTTTCAGCCCCCCTTTTTGGCATCTGCATTTGGTAGCAGGCCAAAATGACAAGACCTTGCAGAATAACAGTTCTCTCTTGTAAATGAGTCGTCGAGGCTCAATGGGAACTAACCTGTATACATAAAGAATAATGTACATGTAGTGTTTTAATTCCACAGCAGAGAAAGCTATGTGGTCTCTGTAAGTAGGTCTAGTAAAAAAAAAAAAAAATCGGTATTGATATCAGTTATCGGCCAAATATGTTTTAGCATATCGGATATTGGACAAAAATCAAATATCGTGCATCCCTATTTTCCCTCTCTTGCTCTAAATAACATTTAGTTTTTGGTAAAAAAAATTTTAATACAAATTTTTTTCTTTTTTTTCCTCAAAGCAAAGAACATACATTGAACACTACCTCAATAATACATAACGGCTTTACACCAAGAAGAGCCTCATGAGCAAATCAAGTTAAAAGAAGTGATTTTTCAGAGAATAAACCTCATGACGCAGCCCTTTTTTTATTAACATGCTAAACTTCTGTCCACCTCAAATATTTCCTTCTGTTCTTTAAGGATAAATCAATTGTGATTGTAGACAAACCTATTGATCAGGTGCTTTTATTCTCTAAGCTCTATTGAAATTGCAGCAATAAAATAGAAGTGAATAAAATGCATCATATACTCAGTCTTAAAGTTAGTAGAGCAGATTTTACTTACCAGCATTAAAAAAAAGGCAAGTTTCTGTTGAACACGTGCTTTAAGAATGCCTGAGTGCTGTGTCGTCGCTCTGCAGGCTGCACGTGATAAAACACATGTTTTGCTCAGTGGTGTCCTTTGGTTCAGTTCCTCAAAAACACTGCAGTCCGTCCTCATGCAGCATCACTAAAGGTAAAAAAAATTCCTATATCTGTGTGTTTTCTCTTGGCCTCTATACTTTTACAACTTGCAGTCACACGCTTGCATCTTCTTCTTGAATTGTCTAAATGTTTTGAACACGTTACCAAAAGCACTCATCAATAATTGTCGGGGAAAACCACCCCGTAGCTCCAAGTTCAATGATAAAAACTCAAAATAGTTGAAAAAAATCATGTGTATTGATTTATATCCGTCTATTGTTTGAACCTCTTGCTTTAAACCGTTCTAAAATGTCTCTTGCATCACCGACTTGCATTTCAAAACTCTTTGATCCTTCCGCAGTCTCCCACAGACCGAGCCACTTACTGTTACACCTTCAGTCCTTAAAACCTGATGAATTTCATCGACACGATCACTGTTAGTAAAATAAATACTGGTTAAATCATTCTCCCATTTCCCTTCAGTCTCCTTGTCCTCTTATTCCAGCTTCCATCGATGAATTTGTTCACTCCTCTTCCTCTTCTTCTTCATCCTCTCCCTCCTCATTAGCATAGATACCGGCCTCCCACTTCAGCGCCATGTTGCTTTTCCTCCTGGTCATCCGAGTGGCCTCCAAAACCTAAAATATAAAACGAACCGTAAGCTTCAAGCCCATTCAAAGCAACGTGGTGAGCGTAAAACATGCTTTTCCAACCCTGAGGAAAGAGAGAGCAACACGGTCATGAAACATCTCCACAATGTCTTGACATGCAATGTGGTGTCAAACTCTGAGAGTCTGGTTGAACCGTCCTCCTGACTTTAAATTACACCCGTCCACATAAACTACCAAAATGAAGCACCTGCACAGTTCAACAACAAAATAACTTGTTTTGTTTGAGTAAAGGGAATGTGTGATGATTTAGCTCCAGATTTTAGATTTCCAATCACAGTCCTTTTTACACATTCATGCCAACATCAACACAAACACATGGTCCTTCTAACAATATCACGATTATTGTACTCTTAGGTGGTACGCAAACAGCAACGTTACTCACAAGCACATGCAGCACTACCACAACGAAACAGAACAAGGCAGTGGGGCAACAAACAGACCTGGGATCAGGACAAGATCCTTTTTTTTTTCTTTGATAGGAAGTTGCTTTAGAACCAGATTCTACTTCTAAAGAGATCTTTTATTTTTTATTTTTTTAAACAGAAAGTGTTTAAATTATATTTGAATTCAGAGCATCCTTTCTTACTATCTGGTATCTCAAACATCTGAAGAGCACAATACAAAAGGAAGAATCAAAAGTTTGTTAATCCAAACAATGCGGTAGGGATGCACGATATTATCGGCATGTATCGTATCGGCTGATATTAGCGATAAAGTTAAATATCGGACATCGGCCATTCCATCAAAACAACTCACCGATATAAAAAGTGCTGTTTTTATATATATTAAAGGCGCTACTTTTAGATGACAACCCAGTTATAATAATTTTTAATAATTAATTCATTTTATAACACACTTTTCATTACTGAAAATCTCAAAGTGCTACACATATATTGAATGCTACACACATTCATAAACCTGATAAGGATGCCTGTACTGGCAGCACAACATTATGCACCGTTGAGTTTAGATTTGTGAACATCTACAAGTTTGCACTGTTTGAGTGTTGTCATTGTGTTAGAGAGAATAAATGACAGGAATAAATTTGACATTAAACTTAATCCAAGTTGAAGTGTTACATCATTTTCAGCCCCCTTTTTGGCATCTGCATTTGGTAGTAGGCCAAATTGACAAAGACCATGTAGAATAATGTTGTATTTTAATTCCACAGCAGAGAAAGCTATGTAGTCTCTGTAAGTAGGTCTAGGGAAAAGAAATTCGGTACTGGTATCAGTTATCGGCCAAATAAGATTTAACATATCGGCATATCGGATATCGGCCAAAAATCCAATATTGTGCATCCGTAATATGCAGTAATCATCAGCATTAGACACAGGACTGGGAGCCAGAAGTTGTAGCCGCAAAGAATAAGCGCCCCCTAGTGTGTGGCTGCACTACATGTTTTTAAAAGCCCCACCCCTCCATCTATACAAATCAGACATTTTCTTGACAAATAAACAAATAAAAAAATAAACTTCAGATCAATTTTTCAGGGGCTGATTTTTGTTTCTTATCTCGCTCCTGTTTGTTTAACTACTTGTACTTTAAAATACTTTTGGTTTTGGTTAGTTATTTGAGGTTTAACCATGCTAATAGTCTATTAGCAAGGTGGGAGGGTGTGTAGGCGGAATGGTTGTATCAATGGTATATAGCCTCTGGCTTCAGTTATACATAGCTTCCCCATAAAAAAGCAGACAATTTGGCTTCAGTAGAAGTCAATCGAGTTAATTCATCAATCTATTTTCATGTTTGGCTGTGATGGTCCAAATATGAACATGGGTGTGTTGCGATTGCAAAGAATGCTCTGTATTGTCCGACCCAGGTTTGTCAGTTTAAAAGTTGGAGTGACGGGTTTCGGGGTGAATCGGGTACCTCAGTGGTTACCTCGTTAGCCAGCAGCAAATGGGCATACTGACCCATTAGCAAGGAGAGAAGCAACAGTACACCAAGTCAGCACATGTGATGTCATCATCAATAAACAATGAAAACAGATGCAAACAACAACCTGGCAGCAGAGATTTAAGAACAGTTTGAGCAAAAATCAAAGTAAAAACAGTAAACACTTAAAAATGTACTATTTTAAAACAAATTATCTATTGAATGCATTTTTGCTGATACGTACAGGTAGTCCCCGGGTTACGACGGTCTCGACTTACGACGTTTCGACTTTACGAATGCCCTCCCATTGAAAAGCATTGTTTGAGTTACGTGGTTTATGCGCCTTTAAATTTACAGGAGAGAGGGGGGAGAGCACTCGGTGGAAAATGAGGGGGAGTAGCTTCAGTGGAAAATTACTACAGACCTCATTGTTTGGGCAGGCAGACGGCAGAGGAGGTTAGGAGCTGTAAACGCTGTGGACCACGTGAAGCAGCTGGAAGCTGCAGAACTCGGAGGTGCAACGAGCTAACATGCTAACAGACGGTCACTGGCATACAAGTAGGTTATTAACTCCTTCATTATGTCTCCTAAATGTATGTGGTTTTTGATAATTATGTAGAGTAATGTGTTAGGATAGGCTAAGTACTTGGTAAAAATAAAGTACTGTACGTATGAGGTGCCGTTAGGATGTATTTTCCAACTTACGATGATTTCCGTCTTACGAACGGGCGTAGGAACGGAACTGCGTCGTAACTCGGGGACCACCTGCATTTGTAAAAATCAAATCTTGATTTACCAACTTTCACCTAAAACCCTCAACAGAACAGAAAGCCTCAGCTTGTGTTACTTTCGCTTCGATTTCCTGCCTTGGTGAGGGAATTTCCCTCTGGTGTGGCCGTGGTAGCTCATACCAACAGCATGAAGACATTCAACTGTTCTGACATCAACAGAACCAAAGTCAACATGTGATGTCTGAAAAAACCCTTTCAGTTTCTCACACTGTCCTGACTGAGGTTGTTCCTGGAAATATCTACAAGTTTCTGACAAACACAAGAAATGGAAGGTATACTTTAAAAATGTAGATTTTTTTTAGAGTGAAACATAATTTATTTGTGAAAATAGGAACTTCCTTTTGCCGTTTCTTTTGTTTATTAAAGACTTACACTGTTGTCTTCCATTTTTTCCTTCCTCTTCATTTTGTGTGTTTCGTAGTCCTCCAGAAGGGTCTGCATGAAGTTTTTAGGTCTCGATCCTCCTGAGTCCTCACTGCCTGCATCAGACAGGGCACCTTCAGAGGGCGAGGGGGAGACGGGTGGAGCGGGGCAAACTTTCTCAATCTTTCCTGCAAAAAAAATAAAAAAAAATAAAAATAAAGACATGCATGTTGCACAAGACTGGGTGTAAAATGACTCTTAGCTACTACCACTAGGCCTGTCGCAATAAACTATAAATCAATTAATCACATGATAAATTAAAATGAGGTTGATAATTTTCATTTATCGGTTTATTGTTTATTCATGTCTCTCTTTCTACTGAAGACACTGGTTGAGAAAAGGCTAGGAAAGGATTCAAACCAAATGACTGAGGTGAACCGCTGAATTTGCAAGCCGGTATGTCACATTTGTCATCAAATGGTAGTAACTAGCTACTACTACTACTAGCTATTAGCATCTCCTTTTACTTAAATGGAGTGTGCTTTTGTTAGTTTGCATGTTTATTTATAAAACTGGCAGTTTTGCCTGTCTTCTCTATATAAAACTAATAATTGTTGTTTTTTGAAGGGCAATTTAGTTTACAGACTTCATAATATGTACTGTTTTGGTTGAATGTAGTTTTCATTTACATTTTTATTTTTTTTGCATTTAGTTTTAAGTCAGATGAATTTTTTTGTTAACGGAGACTGAGAGTCCATTTTGTTTTTGCTTTTGGTTGTTTTGTTTATTTTCCAGTTCCAGTGTTTAAGTAGCCTGGTTAAAACCAGACCCTTGTCCTTCACTTCGCTTTGTACTAGGGTCTGGGACTTCTCTCATAGACAAGGATTTCTCCGGTAGATTTTTGACCGGACCAATCAGAGAACAGAAGGCGGAGTTTTGTTAGTTTAGCCTGGCGAGGTCCAGGCTATTCAGATAAATAGCTCAGAAACCACTCGGTGGATATTTTTTCTGCTACCAGTGTGTAATTATATGGCTCTAATTTACTGACTGTTGGCCTAGATGAAACATTTGAGATAAAATTCGATTTTTTTATCATTTATTTTCGTAGCGCACCCGAGGCTGTTTGGAAAATGTCAAACCGAAACTATTTAAATCCAGCAGATTTGACCATTTTGTGAATTGATTTAGGAACTGTTAAGCTCAGGAACACTTCTGATATAACGTCAGCTAAGAAATATATTTTTTCTCAGCAAAGAAATAATAGTTTTTTACCTTGTTTTCATGAAAATTCCTTCGTGGCGGCAGCCATTTTAACTGACGACGTCAGTCGACGTCGTTCAAAACTCCGCCTTCTGTTCTCTGATTGGTCCGGTCAAAAATCGACCGGAGAAATCGTTGTCTATGGGACAAGTCCCAGACCCTAGTACAAAGCGAAGTGAAGGACAAGGGTCTGGTTTTAACCAGGCTAGTGTTTAAGTGTTCTTTTGAAATTAAAGTTTATTAATCTTTGAGAGGATGTACTTGCATTATTATGCCATTATCATTGCTGTGGTTTAAAACGGTCTCTAAACAATATTATCGTTTATCGCAATAATTTCGGAGACAATTAATCGCCCAGCAAAATTTGTTATCGTGACAGGCCTAACTACCACAACACAATTAGCTCAACATCTGCAAAAGTGACTGACTTATAGCAATTTTTGTGGTGGCCAAGGTTAATAACTTGCAGTAGCCATCTTAAAAGGGGTTGACTCAAAAAGTTATTAATGTACCTCCATTAAAATTACTTCAGTGGTGCAATATATTTTGCTGATGCTACAGGCAAATGAAGACATGCAACGATATTGGCAAAAATATTACTGTCACTCTTATTTAAGCTGATTATTGTGAAGAACTGCAGGATGAGCTCACCTGGTGCTGTCCGTGCAGTCAATGTGAGTTTAGTTGGCAGGCTGTTGCTCTTCATCTTATCTGCCGGGGAGATGGTGGTCTGCCTCGGTCCTCGTTGCACTGGTCCCTGATTGTTGATGGACATTCTGCTGGGTCGGACGACAACGGCAGGCTGTGCATCCCTCTGCTTCTTCAGCTCCTCCTCCCTCTGCTGCGCCGCTCGGATCTCCTCTTCTATCATGGACAATGTTTTCTGCTTTTTGGAGCGCAGACGGAACGGGCCGCTGGCTGCCTCCACCTCGGGGCTGCGAGTTGTCGCTGCCGTGCTCCGCAGCTCCGCTGCCTCAGAGTATTTACTGAAGTAGCTGAATTCGGGTTTCTCTGGGCTCGGGGGGGACGGGGGACGGTACACCGGGGTTGGCCTTGGGACGGGAACCACCGTGGCAGGAGCTGGAGCCGGAGCTGGTGCCGAAGAGGCCAGCGCTCTGGTGTAAGACGACTGGATTTTGATCCTCGGGCCTCCATTTCTAGGCCTCTGCGGGGGTGAAACTGGCTGGGATGGTGGAGGAGACGGCGCCTGGAGCTGTGAAAGCTGAGCTGAACTGGAGACCTGCTCAAACTGCTGCGATCCTGAAGGATTCTCTGGAAAAATCTCTCTTTGCAGTGGCTGCATGTCCGGTTGTGGAGAAGTGTTGGACGGTGATGGACTGGAGGACGCTGGAGACTGGAAACTTGGAGCTCCACTGGATACAGGCGAGGAGGAAACTGGCACCGGGCTACTGGTGGAGACAGAAGACGGTGACACAGGAGCACTCAGCTGAGCGGAGTCCGAGTCCCCTCCATTCTGAGCGGCGAGGGCGCTCTGGATAGCGTTTTGGACGAGCATGCCTGCGTGGTACTCCAGCTCCTCCTCGGTTGGGCTGCCGTTGGTTTGCCCGTTCACTGGAGTTGTGGGCCGGGGGGTTGGTGGAGACACCGGGGTAAGTGGCAGTGGAGTTGAGGGTAGAGAAGCACCGCTGTCGGAAACGTTATCCAAACTAAACAGAGTAGTGTCCTGAGAGCGGAGCGATAACTCATCTAAACCCGAGTCAGACTCCTCCGGGTGTAAAGACGGATAAAATCGACCTTTTCCTTCCTCGTCTTCTCGCAGGATTGTCATTACTGCTCGAGCGCACGTAAATTCTCCTGCAAGGCCTACATCAGACCAAGTCACATGTGTCTCTCCCGTCTCTGCAACCAGATCGCAGCTCCCTGGGCTGCTCTTTGTCGTGGGCTTTGAGAAGGGTTTGGCCGAGTACAACTGAGGAGTCACATCCTTCTTTGGAGCATCTGCTTGCAGGAACTGCTTCCTGGCAGACGAGAAGTCGATCTGCTCCTCCACGATGTCCTCCTTCCTGGGTATGTCTGGATCAAAGGACACCAGTGTGGGAGGACCGGACACCTGGGGCTGCAAGGGTTAGAAGGAGTGAGATGACAATCCGTCACTTTTAAAAACAATAAGCACGTCAGACGTTTATTTTTAGTGATGAATTGTAATGTCTTCAAACTCGCCTTAAAAACTTGTCTGAGTGCATCAAAGAAGAAACAAGATCTATGTCCTTCCATTATTGTGTTACCTGCAGTGGTGGTAACTAAGTACATTTTTCATGTATCTGTACTTTACTTAAAGGTTCAGCATGTAATTTCTGGAACACGCTGGAACTTAGGAAAATTTTGAACAGAGACACGTTTCTTGTTCCTCCCCCTCAGAGCCATATATGGCTCTTTTACCCTTGCTCTGCTGAAATTCAAATTCAAGCTCTGTTTTTATTGGCTGATTCAAATTCAAGCTCTGTTTTTTAGGGATGCACCGATCCACATTTCTCACTTCCGATCCGATACATAACAACTGAGTATCGACCGATACCGATACTTTTTCGATCCGATATCGGTGTTCAAGCATAGGAGGCTGTAATAATTAAGTTCTTGAAGGGAGAGCACGTATGTTGCACAAAACTCGGACTTGTGTGAGGTAAACCCAAAGAAGACACTCTGAGCCTCACTACAGTAATTCACAAACAAATGGCATACAAGAAGAGGCAGGTCTCTTCCACAGACGTCCTTCTGACTCATGGTGCAAGGAACACTAGTCTAAAATACTGCTAAGCATTATGGGAAATCATCACATTCTACTCCCCATTTTCTAGTCTTATTTTTAATTCTGGCACTATATGAGTTGTAATTCTTGTTGAATTTTATCAACAGATACAGATTTAATCTATAATTGAACACTAATATACCGCTAAGTAACAATGTTAAGACAGAAGTCACAGAGTATGGTGAAATATATGTGCTCTCTGACATCTAGAAAGTATCGGAAATATCGGCAGGTTGGTTCCGATACCCGATACTTAAATTCTGCTGGTATCGGATACCGATACCGATACTGGATCGGATCTGCCCCATCCCTACTTATTGGCTGGTTAACGGCGGGTCACTGTGGCTTTTTAGAAATGCTTTTAGAGAAGCAAGGGGACTATAGTTTTTTTTCAGAGATTACTTGTCTAAAATCAGTATGTCAGGAGGTAGTGACAGAGTGAAGAAATATGTTAAAAATATATTGTTAGAAAAGTTACATACAGCTCCTTTAAGTCGAGTTAACCGTAGGTACTATCTACTTTTCCTCCACACATTTTACATTAAGTATCTGTACTTTCTACTGCACTACATTTTAATAATGCGTTGCGTTACAAGTTACATTCGTTGTGCTTTTATTTGTTTTTTTTTAGTTTGAAAGTAACCAATGGTGAGAGGGGAATTGGTCCATTGAATCACTGCAAAGTGGGCAGGTAACGTTAGACCTGCCTTCAAGAAGAGCTGGGTCAAAGACTTACACAATAAAAACATGTATTATCTAGGGCTGTATAATAATATAGATATTGCGATATATACATATATCGATTTTTTCTTTCCTAGAAAAATCGATATTCATCCGCAAGTATCGTAACATTTAAAAAAAAGTATCGTAACATCTAACTGTCACCCTGCTCACTCACTGCTTGCTTCGCCGGGAGAGTGATCAGGTCATCCAGCCACTAGTATCCTTCAGATGTTAAGTGTCAAGGTTAAAAAGGTTTCAAACTATTCGGAGCAGGGCACTTGGTGCACTTTAGTTACTTTACAAATGCATGTAAGCTACAGTTTTTACGGTTTCAATTAAAAGAAACATGTTTTCTCAACACTTCTTTGATTCATTTTGTCCAGCTGTCGACTTTAAGTCTGTGTCCATGTCCAAACAGAGCCAAGTATTGTGTAGTTGGTGCTTTTAATCAGTTTTCAGTTAAATTAATTCAATCCAAGTCTATAACAGTCACAAAATGTCACCAAAATCACTCTGTCACTCTAAAATCTTTCAGAAAATCGCAAAAGTGTATTGAATTGTATCGTTTGCTGAATATCACAATATATATTGTATCGTGAGCAGAATATCATGTATCGTATCATATTGTGAGATTATTGTATCACTACAGCCCTAGTATTATCTGTAGCATTGTTCTTTAAAATGGCTCAACACTATTAATGTGTTACATAAAATACAGGTACTGTATACATATGCTACACTTAATAATACTGTATGTAGACTATTGCATTAGGTAATAAGTACTTTTACTTTTATAAGTAAACATTAATGTTGGACTTTTACTTTTGCAAAAGTACATTTTTGTCCGTTTGTTTGCACTTAAGTACAGTGTTTGAGTACTTCACCACTGGTTACCTGTGTGAATGCATAAGGGTGATGTTTCTGCTGTTTCCTCTCCTGGTATTTCTTGAGAGACTCGAGCTGCTCTCTGTCCAGCTGTTCTTCCAAAGGTACCTTAAAATCATAAAAATATAACTCAACCTGTTATAAGATCGTTAGAGTTTAAAGAAAAACCAAAGAAGGGTAGTTTTTACCTCTTGAGGAGGGTTCCACCAGCGCTGCGCGATCCCGGGGTTCTTCTTTACCGCCTGGCCTTTGATCAGCTCCTGACGCTCACGCTCCAACTCCTGAACCTGGGGAGGAGAAAATAGTGGTCCAATTAAATAACTTGATAATTACCAGTTAAAAAGTAGGAAATCCTTATGCCCAATTTGTTAGTGGACTCTAAGACATAATCATGACAGTAAAAAAAAAAAAAAGCCAGACTGTATTAGATACAGTAGTCCGTCCTTGGGTTACGACGCATCTCCCATTTACTATGAAAAGCCTTATTTCGAGTTACAAAGTTTTACATTATAAATGTTGCGGCGCAGCGGCGGAAGAATACAGTATTGTACTGTATGCGGTGAAGCAGCGGAGGAATACTGCACTGTACTGTTAACGCGGGTTTACGTCGTAAACGGAATGCAGAATACGGCGGATGGACCAGTTTACGTCATAAAGCAGAGGCGGAAAATATTGTACTGTACGCGGTGCAGTGGCGGAAAATACTGTACTGTACTGTGAACGTGGTTTTACGTCGTAAACGGAATACGGAATACGGCGGATGGACCGAGGACAGTGTCACCAGCATCCCAGTAGGCCATTAACTCTTTTTGCCCTTCATTATGGCTCCCAAACGTATGTGTTTTTTGATAATTATGTAGGGTACTGTGTTAGGATAGGCTAAGTGCTTGGTAATACAGTACCGCACATGTATGTGGTGCAGTATGTACGTATGTTCCGACTTATGTCGAAAATCGGTTTTCGACGCTGCGTAGGAACGGATCTACGTCGTAAGTCGAGGACTACCTGTATACACAGTATATATATATATATATATATA
>JBBPBX010010084.1:0-32271 GCA_038048925.1 Garcialebias charrua | reverse complement strand
TTAAACCCTTCCAACACTCTTGCAATATTCTAAACAATGTTTCTAAACTCCAAACGCTCTAAAAGATCATAGACTGCACTCAGCCACCTGCAAGCGCTCTTGGCCACGCCCACTTATACGCTCTACATGGACAACAGCTGATCAGCTGTAACAGGAAGTTTATCCTGCGGTATGGGCTCCACAAAGGTGCAGCAGGTGCTAAATAATTTAAAATAATTCATTTTAAATAAAAATGTCATGCCGATCGTGCAGCTCATCCACCAATCAGCCAGTTGTGTGTCATGCCCAATCTTATTTTGAAAAACTGCGATAGAGCGAGTCCGCGATAAAAGAACCGCGAAGAAGCGAGGGCCTACTGTACATCTGATAAATGAGTAAAAATCTATTCACCTCCTCTGAGGGTCGTCTTCTCGTCACCCTGACCTGTTGCTCCTCTCCAGGGGTGAAGAGTTTAGCAGGGCGCCTCTCCTCGTGAAACGCTCTCAGCTCAAACTTGGCCGCGCCGCTACCGGACTCGTCTTCCTGCACGTGTCCGTTGGTTCTCACAGCAGACTCCTCCCAGTGGACGAACGCGCTCTGTCCTTCCGTGATGGCTGATTGATAATTGGCAGGAGAGGAGGATGACATGCAGACATCTTCTGGAGAGGCTCCGTTGAAGCCGAGTGGTTCCATGTGCTCCAACAGGGAAGGGTTTCCATTCGTGGGCGTCTCTGAGGCTGCGTCTAACACCTGGTCCAGGTAGCGGATCTCCTGCAAACACAGAATGGTTTCAAACTGCTGGAGCACTTAATACATAGATTTAGTGCAAAACAGGATTTGGATGAAGAACGTAAACATTATTTTAATAGAATAAATAAATTGAGGACAAAAACACCTGCATTTTAATGTATTAAATTAAAACATTTGTCCTTAAATTATAAAACATTAAATAATTCTTCTGATTGCTCTTTCTTAAAGGAGCTATATGTAATTTCTGGAACACGCTGGAACTTAGGAACATTTTGAACAGAGACGCGTTTCTGGTCCCTCCCCCTCAGAGCCATATATGGCTCTGCTCCCTCTTGCTCTCGGTGAAATTCAGCTCTGCTTCCGAATGCTCCGCCTCCATTGCATGGCCTGTCAGCCGCTGCAACGTTCTGTGATTATATGTTAATAAAACGTTCTAAAAAATAAAATTAAAAACAGGGAGCGCTGGTCCAGCACACCAGAACACCATGAAATCTGCAGAGCCTTGCAGCCACGTTGAACATGAGTTTAATTCACTCGTGACAAATTCATTCATTTCCTCAATGTTTCTGTCATGGAGTCAGCGAGGATGAAGCGATCACTTTTTTGGCAAAAAAACAAAAGAAAAGTCCAGATCAGGGATGAAGAAGGGGAATTTAATACATTTGTGTCACATACAAAACAGTTTTGCATCGCTTTGCAATCCTTTGAACGAGAACGTGCGCGGCCGCTGGGGCTGGGACAGGCGGGGGCGTGGGTTAGGAGCGTGAGAAGTGAGAAGCTCTGTTTTTATTGGCTGGTTAAAAACTCTGTTTTTATTGGCTGGTTAACGGCGGGTCACTGTGGCTTTTTAGAAATGCTTTTAGTAACACCTGGAGAAGCAAGGGGATTATAGTTTTTTTCAGAGATTACTTTGTCTAACATCAGTCTGTCAGGAGATAGTGACAGAGTGAAGAAATATGTTAAAAATATATTTTTAGACAACTTAGACTGCACTACAGAACTGCAGACTGCAGCTTTAATTGACTTGAAATAGGGATAAAGTTAAAATGTGTCCTTAAATTATAAAACATTAAATCATTCTTCTGATTGCGCTTCCTTAAATGACTTGAATTTGTGATAACAATATACTAGTTGAAGATTATGTGTGCAAATTAGACAATTGACTAAATTGATCACACTGAAAAAAAAAATCATAAATTTGGGGAGAAGTTGTTACGTAAAAGAAAAAAAGATAAAAGCAATACCATCATTGATAACTTCGATTAAAGTGACAAATGCTGTTTTTTTTTGTGTGCGTTGGCCTCTTTAGACATAAAATATTTGAGCTCGTGCATACCTGCACGTCACTGTCAGGAGTCTGTACTGGGTTACTGCTGAGGCAGCCATGTTGGATCTGCTGGCTCTGCAGCTCCATGTCTGCAGGCGTGCCAGAGAAAAAGCTGACCGATTCCTGGAAACTGACGCTCTTCAAGGCTCGCTCTTTTGGCAGAGCGTCACTCGCATCATCGGCTGCTCGCCACGGTTTCTGTCACAAACAAACAAACAAGCACATGTTTCAGAGATGGACAGGCTTAAAGCCCAAATATAAAGTTTAACAAATAGATTGACTTTAAACGGTGTTTCCTAACCACGTTAGAAAAACACAACTCGTGCAAAAACAAATGTTTCAGTCTGCTCTGCATCGACATTGTTTAATAATTACTGTACAGTACTCTGTAATAAAATGATGCTTTGACTCGTCACAACCACTAGGGGGAGTCAAATTGCAGCTACTCATCATTAACCCATCATTAATGTTAACTCATCATTCTAGTACTGGTAGATGCATTTATAGCTGGTACACAGTATGTATTGCATACTATATTATACTGCATTATATACAGTTGTATTGATGCAAAATAAACTTTATTTTCAAGTTCAGCTAAAAGTGTAATAAAAACTGCAAAGGGTCCTATGTAGAAGCCTAAAAACAGAATTTGATGTAGGCTTTATAAAAACTGCAGTAATTTAAAAAAAAAAGTGCCTTAACAGTGGGAACTGGAGAGCTAAACATCTAAGGTGCTGCCTCTTTCATGAAGTGTAAAATCTTTGGTGTTTTTTCCAGTTTTGTTTAGCGATTCCAATTTAAACGAACTATTCTGCAACTTCAATAGGAGCAAATAAAAATACCGGTATAACTCAAATGCAAACGCTTTGTCCTCCCTCATTTGACATTTTCTAGATGGAAAACTAATTTCTAGCTGGCGTGACCGCTGACTTATTTAATTTAATTTATTTATAATAAAACTTTGACCCAGCACCTTTATCTCAGTATTAATAAACCTTATCACTTGCAGCTGTTTATCCAGGAACAAATTCACACATTTCATCACGTAGGAATCAAACCTGTGGCTCAGTGATTCAATAAACCGCCCATTCCACGCATTCCAGACATGCTGTTAGAAAGCAGCTACCTTTACACTCCTGTCTTTATGATCTGTTGCTTTGTCTGTATGTAGATTATTAGCAAACACTATTGTACCCGTTGCCAATCTTCTGCAATTGATTCAGTGACCTCCATCTTTCTAACCGAGCGTGTGCACAGAAATCTAACGAGGATCACTTTAGTACACTGATTTAAATAAAACCACACACTAGCAGAAGAAATGTGACTTTTTGTGCCTCTAACAATAAACTATCAATCTGAAGAATAACTCCAAGTCGTTTTTCTTATGTAGCTCTTCCCCTTTTCCTTAAATCCTCTCACCCTGCCTTTTTTTCCCTCTTTTTTACATATTTTCCTCCCCTCTTCTTTCCCAGATTGTTCAGAGCCAGAGGCGGTGGTCAGAGGAGTCACATGAAGGATTAAAATAGTTTAAAAAGCCTTCTGTCTCACTGCCGTCCACTCTTTCCTCCCCTGAGAAAAAAGTATGTTCACAGGATATTTTGTTGACTCATTTGGTTAAGTCACATATAAATACTTTAGTTTACTACTGTCTCCGGATAGACTATAAATAATAGTAAAGACATTGTAGACCAATGTGCATTTTTTTTAAATTATTGGCGACTCTGCTTTAGTTGCTTCACAAACTGTCTAAACATCTGTGGTTTGTTTAAGTCATCATGAAAGTTTCTGTTCTAATAACACAAGATGACTTGCATTTTCAAATAAAAGATTAAACAGCAAAACCTTGAAAACTTCCATTTGTTACTGCGTTACAGAACTCTCTTTTATTCCCAGTCTCAAAGCTCTGAGCTGGAGGCAAAGAAAAAAAAAAACAGCTTTTATGTTTTTTTTGTGCAAAATACACCCCGACTGAAAATGAACTCTTACGACAAACAGCCGCGATGTCTCTGTCTTACCGTCGGCTGCTCGTAATGTTCGTTTGTTCAATGTACAATTTGCAAAGGGATGGATCTGCTTCAACAACACATCTTTTCCATCGCCCTGAATCTGCCTCTCTGTACATTCATAACCATCAAATATCTATGCTCTCAGTGGTTCCCGACCGTGGTCCTTGAGGAACGCCACCCTGCATGTTTTAACTGGTTCCCTGCTTTGACATGTCTGATTTAAATGAATTGGTGTTTAACAGGCTTCTGCAGATGTGACGGCGTAATTTAAATCACCGTTTCAGATGTGTTGGAGCAGCAAAACAACTAAAACATGCAGGATGTTCCACAAGGACCAGTGTTGGGAACCACTGCGGTTCATATGAAGAACTGCTAACACACTGATCTTTAGACCTGCTATATATTTGTTGAGAACTTTGTAAATTGGTCCTTTTTTGCATTGAATTAGATTTCAGTTTATTTTTATTTATACAGGTAGTCCTCGACTTACGACGGCCTCGACTTACAACGTTTCGCGGTTACGAACGCCCTCCCATTGAAAAGTATTGTTCGAGTTACACGGTTTATACGCCTTTACACCAAAAAATAAGGTACCGAAAATCAGCGGAAATTTACAGGAGGGAGGGGGGAGAGTAGCTTGACGCACTCGGTGGAAACTTACTGTTTGGACAGGCAGACCGGAGCAGAGGAGGTTAGGAAGGGCTAATATGTTAACATACCTTACTGTAAAACTCTGGACCGCTGGACCGCGCATGGAAAAGTACAGGAGACCTTATTGTTTGGAGCGGAGGTTTACGAGGCAGAGAGGCTAGCACTGACTGAGCAACGAGCTAACATGCTAACAGACCTGGCTGTAAACACTGTGGACCGCATGAAGCTGCAAGAAGCTGCAGAGCTCACCAGCTCCCAGTAAGAAATGAACTCTTTTTTTCCTTCATTATGGCTCCAAATGTATGTGTTTTTTGATAATTATGTAGGGTAATGTGTTAGGATAGGCTAAGTGCTTGGTAAAATACAGTACTGTGCGTATGAGGTGCCGTTTGGACGTATTTTCCGACTTACGTCGACTTTCGAGTTACGACGCGACGCAGGAACGGATCTCCGTCGTAACCCGGGGACTACCTGTATACTGTATATTTTTTAGATTCTTTCCATTTGTTTTTACCGCTTTTAGTTGTCCAGGCTTTGCTAACTAAGCGGTTACTCCCAATTCCTCTCAGGGAAAAGAAGGTGGCTGCAAAGTTAAGCATGTCATCCCATCCCCATGCATTCGGGGGTAAAGCATGCCCAGAAGGTGTTGTCTTGGCTCACCAAGGCTCAGGCGACCCCTGCTGCATCATTGGAACAACAAGTTTTAATGTCCATTGTGTTCATATACATGCTCACACTTGGATAATAATGAATCTGTTACTACCTGCTAATACTCATTAATTATGAGGCTGAGATTCAACAATTCTGATTGATTGTGAATGAGGAATAAAAAAAAACGGATTACAGTACTATAGAGTATATTTAATTGTTTTCCCCCTAGAAAATGCTGTGCACAGTGGTTTAGTAGCCAGCACTTATCTCACCATTAAAAAAATCAATTAGATTGAATCCGACTTGTCTTTTCACCAAAAACATCCATGTTAGGTTAATTGGTGATTTTAAAAGGATCCAAAAAGCAACATTTAGTGTTGTTTGATGTTTATCTGTGGTGAAATGGCAGCCTGTCCTGTTGCTAAGTGATGGATAGAATATGACACAGCCCTTTCTCCTAACCTGATCAAAACATAACAGATACTGAAAATAGTCATTAATGTACAATATGTCAGCATTTTTAATTGTGGGTTAAACTAGGTAAAGTGCAGATCTACATGATAGATTTTATAATTTTTCAAGAATTGTTCATTTTTGGCATGCTTAACTCATATATACTAACAATCACACCAAAAGAAAATATATCAAACTGTGAATGTTGTAAACTGTTAAACTCCTCGTCTCTTTTACTTTCATTTTATTGTAGTTTTATAAAGTGCCCTCTAAACGAGGAAACACAAATATCTCCAACATTGCAACAAAGTATCCTCTGACTATACACGCCCCAGATGATAATTGTGAAGACATTTTCAGAGGCGGACTTGAATAATTCCAATTTAAAATTTTGTCACGTAGCAAAATGTTTCTCGTGTCTGGATTAGAAATATATTCATTAATTTGCTTCTTAAAAGCACTTCAGCTTGTTTGAATAATAATAATAATAATAATAAGGAAAAGAGGGACTGCTGCATATTAAGCCAACATATGGCAAAAAGCTGCATGCACCATGAAATGGTCACCAGTGGATGACAGTTCTACCTCATACAGATGCATGATATTAGATTTTTGGCTGATATCCGATATGCCGATATGTTCAAAACTAGTACTGTATTTGGCCGATAAGTGATACCAATATTTTGTTCCCTATACCACAAAGACTTTTCTCTGCTGTGGAATTAAAATACTACATTATTCTGCATGGTCGTTGTCAGTTTGGCCTGCTACCAAATGCAGATGCCAAAAAGCGGAATGAAAATGATGTAACACTTCAACTTGGATTATGTTTAAAGTCAAATGTATTCATGACATTTACTCTAACACAATGACAACACTCAATTAGTGCAAGTTTGTAAATTTTCCCAAATCTAATCTCAACGGCACATGTGACATCATAACGTTGTGGTGGCACTGCAGGCATCCTTATACAAAAACAGTGCCTTATAGAGTATCTATCTATCTATCTATCTATCTATCTATCTATCTATCTATCTATCTATCTATCTATCTATCTATCTATCTATCTATCTATCTATCTATCTATCTATCTATCTATCTATCTATCTATCTATCTATCTATCTATCTATCTATCTATCTATCTATCTATCTATCTATCTATCTATCTATCTATCTATCTATCTATCTATCTATCTATCTATCTATCTATCTATCATCTATCTATCTATCTATCTATCTATCTATCTATCTATCTATCTATCTATCTATCTATCTATCTATCTATCTATCTATCTATCTATATATCTATCTATCTATCTATATCTATCTATATATATATATATATATATATATCTATCTCTATATATATATCTATATCTATCTCTATATATATATCTATAAACAGCACCTTTTATATTGGTGAGTTATTTTGATGGATTGGCCCATGTCCACTATTTAACTTTATCGCTAATATCAGCTGATACTGCTACCATGTCGATAATATCGTACATACCAACTATCTCAGCTTGTGTGAGTATATTGGGGTATTTTTCCGACCACTCATTGGCTTTTGACATTTAAGCAGCAGACTTTTCCCCCAACGTTGAACTACACAAAAAGTAATACATGTATTGCTCTAAATGTAACAGTCCAACACAAACAGAATCCAGTAGCTCCTGCCATAATAAGTGTTATGTATAATTTTCTTCTTTCCCCTAAAACTCAAGTTTCTTTGTTTTTCTTCTCACTGTCCTGTCTTCTGCCTGTCAACAAGTCAAATGATTTCGACCTCAATTAGGGGCCCAGACCCCTAAATGAGAGGCAGAGTAAAACAGGGTCGTGCTGCTTGCAGCTCTAATTACATTTCCATGTGAGAACCAGGTGCCACTTCCATTTTCTCCACCCAAACACAGATTAGGTACTGTCTCTTTTTAGTTGAGCCGTTGTATTTGCTGCACACGCATGTTGGTCACATGCAGGAATGTGTGCTTGTGTTGGGGAGTATGTGTCTGTGTGTCCAACGGACAGTACAGAGGGGGAGGATATCCTGTTACTGCCTCAGGAAAACAGAGCTACAGTGCAGGAATGTCTCATAATGCAACACACACACTTCAGAGGGTGTATAGCTTTTGCAGCAGTGTGTTAAAGCCAAAGTTTGTTGCTTTTGAGTACAGCTACAGCAGGTGTGTATTCGTGAATATGTTTTTGACTCTCACTGAGGTGAACGGACATTCCAGGCATAGCTCGCCGTCCTCAAGGCTCAGGCTCTTGCACTGGTGACGAGGGACACGGTTGACCATTTTTGCTCAACCAAAGCAGCGCAAGAGCATCTATGAGTAAATGGAAGTGTAAAAAAGACATTGAGTGACTGCAAGTAAAAGTAAAACTCACCCCCAGACATTCTTCTAGAGGCCCGGGTTATTTGCGAGGAGTGATAGTCGGTGTTAAAACGGGTGGGACTGAGCGAATTGTGTGGAAATTCATATGAATAATAATAATAATAATAATAATGAATTCAATTTATAACGCACTTTTCATTAATGAAAATCTCAAAGTGCTACAAGGTGCAACAGAATTAAATGTCAACAAAACAAATAATAAAACAGTTAAAATCAATAACAGTATCAGCTAAGATCAAAAGTAGAATCATGAGGAGGTAGAGTATGCTCGGTTGAAAAGAAAGGTCTTCAAGCCGCTCTTAAAGTCAACCACAGATTGTGGGGCTCTCAGACAGTCAGGAAGAGAGTTCCACAGGCGGGGGGCAGCCACACTGAAAGCCCGGTCTCCCGTGGTCTTTAATTTGGTTCTCGGAATGAAGAACAGAACCCAAAGAGCAGATATGACACGAGTTCTGAATGTTCTTCTTCCTCGTCTGTCTCCATCTATCACATCTGGTACTGCTTAAGCTTGAACCATTACATACAAAAAAAATACAAACACACAGACGCATAAACACAATGTCCAAACATACACACTGGAGACGCAGCATGGGTTTGTGTGCTGGACGATTCCCAACAGAATACATCCAAATCCCCCCTGACTGGAGACAAAACTGCATTTATTTGTCAAGTTTTTGACTTTAACATAAATTTGCGTCTTCAGGCAGACTTATACACACACAACAAGCTCCGTTGTAACCCTGTACAGTTTGTGGTACTGGCTCTGGTTCTTGGATAAATACGATACTGTATAGTAACTGAATCCATCTCCAGGTTTAGCCTGGTGTTCTCATTTTCAAACTCTGCCTGGATTGCAAACCCAAGACAAATGCTGATGTATTACATGTGGGTATTTACGATTTCAGTTATTCCCACCCCTCAAGACGGCAGCGTAAATCTTTAGACTGGACGTATGCTTCCACCCCTTTTTTCCACTTTTACAGTATTCTTCACATCTGGCTTCGCGGAGTTTAGCTCACACAATATGTTGATCAACTACTGTATCTTAGAAAGAAAGGAATCAAACAAACTTGAAATTTTAAACTGTTGCATATGTCTCTTTGCCATGTTTCTAAGCAAATCCCAAGGGGAATTCTGTCCTAACATTCAAAACACTCACCTGCTGTTCCTACAAAACCAGAAGAGTCGTTCACTTCAGTGATAACTGTAGATCCATATTGTAGTCCGTTTGTGGTTTTACAATATTTTCTATAATTCCTATGTCTCGCTTTCGGTTCAGTTTCATCCCCTTCCAGTCCAGCCCTCCTCTGTCCTATAGTCCGGCCAAAAAGGAGTGCCGGACTTTTTCCTGGTCAAGCCTTTTCCTCTCCTTCTCCTCCCCTCCCGTCTCTTTCCTCTCCTCCACAAAGCCTCTCCTTTCGGAGCAACATTCCTGCCGGCTGCATGGTGTGTCGTGATGTCATAGACTAAATTTTTGCGTTGGTCAAGATGCCCTGATGCACAAAGGTACCTTCTGTACCTCAAACACACATAACCATAAAAGTGTCCACCCTGCGCTTCCTCCCTTCCTGTGTATACACCAAGCCCTTTTTTCTCTCCAACACACACAACTTTCCCTTTAGCCTTCAGCTTCTGTCATAACTGAGGAAAACGCAGCAACGAGGCAGGTGTGGCGGCGATGATGAAAAGACGATGACTGAAGAAGCAGGAGCAGATGATAAGAGCGTAATGGTATTTTCTTCTGTCATCATCAGTATGAAACTGTTGACTCAAGTCTCTTGCAGGGGTTAGGGAGATTTACTGGCTGCATTTACTTATTAATAAAAAAAGTAATAACTCTGCTTCCATCATCCTGCCTTGAATCTTTTAAGCCTCAAGTATTTTTATTACTAGTAACTTTAGAGGTTATTTAAATGCTGTTCTTGGTGTTCTTCCAGATGTTTGACCTATTTATGGCGATTAAACACTAACTTTATACTATGAGTCCATTTCAGGTTTCAAAGTATTCAACGGTAATTTAACATATCATGGTGTCGGAACTACTAAATTTTTCTGTTATGCACTACTTATGTTTTATTGCTTTTTTATTAAAACATCAGAGAAAAGGGGCCATTTTGTTTGTTTGTTTCCCGCTCAAAATCACATGCCCACTCTTCTACTAGTTGCTCAGAGTCATAATTCAGTTGTGTTCAATGCCAAGGGGAGAAATTCCCCTATATGTTTTAAAAAAAAGCTTTTATTAGTTGGTTGTACCTTCTATCTGGAAGATAACCCAATAAGTTATCACTTGTCCTCTAGAGAAGAAACAAAAATTCTCTCTTTTCAAGGTAGCACTGGGTTGAATCAAATATTTGCAACAAGGAGTTAGCCTGTAGCTGGTGAAATATATACAGCCTACTGCAGGCAACGTACAGAGGCTAACAATCAGTTAAGACATTACTCAGCTTGTCAGACTGTCTTGCCAACAATCAGAAGATAAATATTTTGTGCTTTGCTTTGGTGTGTAATATGGGTGTCCCACAAGGTTCCTTGTGAGTTTTCAAATTTAATAAAAAACAAAACAAAAAAAAAACTGTTAAAAACTTCTCATGTATGCAACCATTAAATGTAAACTGTGTGTGCCAATGATTTGAGTCTGTTGGTGCGTTTGTGTATTTCAATTTGTAAGCCTTTTATAGTGTTATATTTCCTGTTTTATTATTATTGCATTGCATATCCATTTTTTTTTTTTACTTGTCAAGGGACTGCAGATGCAAATTAGCTTTTGCTATAATCTGGTACAACGCATCAAATGGTGACATCCATGTTTGAGTTGTGCATTGTCCTTTTTTAAATAAAGTTTATTCATTATACAGTAAATAAACATTTTAAAATGCCTGAAGAACACCTAAAATAAAAAGCCCAATTAAGCTATTTAAATCCAAATTTTAATTTCTAACTTGTTCTCAATATTTGTTCTTAACTTTCAACCAATCAGAATTTGTTATGAGTCCTGCGTCACCTGATCCCTTAAATCTGACCCAGTCAGAAGCAGCGTAGTCATGACCTCCTGTTTTTAACCAGCGTCCTGTGGGTAATGTAGTTTACAAGATTTGAGAACATGCAAACTCCACCCAGAAAGGCCCCCCGAGCGGGATTTGAACCAGCGACCTGCTCGCTGAGAGGCGGAAGCTTTATTAAAATAATCATCCTTAAGCAATAAGTAATTATTTAGGCCCCAACGATAACAGAATTTACATTTTTGGTTATTAAATAATATAATTCATGAGATGCTTTAATTTTTTGTATTTTATTTATTGTGAAAGTGGATCTTTATCACCCCATCAGAATTTCCTACTGGCTCGTGTGTACTTTGTACTAAATACGTAGTTCCATTATCCTGATAGATTCAAACTCTTTACATTTCAGGGTTGCTCTTACTATTTATGTGTCTGCTGGTGTTTTGTGTGAACGGATATGTGTCGGGTCATAGGATCTGCGCGCACGAAACCAGAGCTTCCCCGAGTCATGGTTCACTTTCTCTGCTCACAAACACCGCGTCAGGACTTAAGCCACTGGAAACACTTTCCTCAAATTTACAAGAGCCATTAGCAATACAGTATTGTGTTCACACTCACTGGCTGCTAAATGATGGAGGGCAGTGCAGCATGCAACACAATTCAAGAGATGGTACAGATCTTTTCAAGTGGGGTTCTGTGGAAACTACTACTATCACTATTAGTTCCACGTTAGTTATTCTGAATGACACAAAAACATACACGTTTTTTGGACAATGGGAGCCTCTGTACATGCCACTGTAGCTACTTGTATGTAAATAGCGTAAAGTTAAATTGCTGTTGGTAGGGATGCACAATATTGGATTTTTGGCCGATATCAGATATGCCGATATGTTAAAAATGCAAAATCAATGTATACATTTAAGAAAAAGGTCAAAAAGGACTTGCTCAAAAACTATATATGATGTAACTTAGTGTGTTTGTGTATTACACTTATGTTGACTGATGATGTAGCTTAGTGTGTTTGTGTATTACAGTTAGAAAAATTAAGTAGATTATTCATTTTGTGATGTAGTTTGTGTATTACAGTTAGAAAAATTAAGTAGAATTATTCATTTTGTGATGTAGTTTGTGTATTACAGTTAGAAAAATTAAGTAGAATTATTCATTTTCTGATGTAGTTTGTGTATTACAGTTAGAAAAATTAAGTAGAATTATTCATTTTGTGATGTAGTTTGTGTATTACAGTTAGAAAAATTAAGTAGAATTATTCATTTTGTGATGTAGTTTGTGTATTACAGTTAGAAAATTAAGTAGAATTATTCATTTTCTGATGTAGTTTGTGTATTACAGTTAGAAAAATTAAGTAGAATGTAGTTTGAAGGTTATCATTGGTTGAACAAACTGTGAAATAACGGGCAGATATAATAAGATTTCATCTTCTTTCTGCTCCCTTCATTTTATCCTACTTGTATTCTTGTATCTGATGAAACTGTCTTGTATTGTTCTTTTAAAATGAATGAATAAACATCACATCCAAATCAAATTAAAATCAAAAAAATCGCTATTCCACCAGTATTTTTTAGCTGATGCTAAGCTGACTCAGGACCCTTGTTTTGTCCCTACTTCTCTGGTGGGACAGTTGGAGCTGAGTCGGGACGGAAACATAAATGCAGGACACTGATTTTTCAAGGGAAGAGTCACTGGATCTTTCCCAGAAACTTTTCACCAATCCGCCATTTGCAATTTCTCAGAACGCGGAGCAGCGGCTGGATCTATTTTTAAGATTTTAAAAACAATAATGACAACGCCGTGTTTAATGCTGAAGTGCAGGCGTTTTTTTTTTTTGTGTGTGTTTGGTGACCGACAAAAAAATTTGAGGGAGTGGAGTCACTGGGGAGGATCATACAAGCTGCCGGACCCCGAGCCCCAGCCTCACGTGTTCACAAAGGCCGGATTCTAAGCCCTGGCAGGCGGGAGAACTGAGACGGAGGGTAGAAACATTTTTAGGCCCGAAGCAGCGAAGCGCTGCAAGGACCTATTGTAATTGTAGTGTTTATTATTATTATTATTATTATTTTTCTTCCCCCCAAAGAAGTGGCCTTTTGGAGGCTTTATCATATACGAAAACTCACCAAATTTGGCGGACTCGTCAGGACTGGTGAAAAATTACGTATTTTGGGGGCGTGGCAAAAATCGCCACAGAAACGGCTCAAGAGCGCCCCCTAGAAATATTCAAAATACCTTCCGCATGACCTTAGTTTGACGTAGAATCATGAAATTTGGTACACTTGTCCAACTCATCAAGATGTACAGAAAACCCTCTAGCACCAACGTTGTACAATAAATGGGAAGGCGGCCATTTTGGAACGATGACCAAATTTTCACCCCTTTTTGGCCGTTTACAGCCTCCGCATTTGAACGAACTCCTCCTATGAATTTCGCTCGATTTGTTTCAAACTTGGCCAGTTTCTTCATAAGGCACGGGGGAACAAACGATATCAAAATTGTGCGTTTTCATGAATGCTGAAGGGGCGGGGCCAGACGTCAAAGTTGGACATCTCGCCATGAAAAACGAAACGCTTACAGCTCTTACACGAAAAAAGTCTAATACATCAAATCTTCAGTTATTGACCCACATCTGGTCCCCCGCAAAACTGTATGGTCAAATCATGACATCACTTAAGCCACGCCCCCTGACAACAGGAAGTGTAAAGTTTTACGTTGAACGGTCCATATCGGACCCCTGTTACCTAATCAGCGTGGCATTATGTCCAGTGACCGAAGACATGTTGGTGTAACAAGCATTCCAATACTGTTCGTTTTTGGTGGAGCATGTGGGCGTGGCGACGTGGCGAAGTAAGACATAACGCCATCACCATACGTTTGGTTCTAAAATCCACAGATTTGATCCGAGGAGTACCAAAATAAGTATGATCGATCATTGCCCACCCCTTGAACAGGTGTTTATGCTAATTAGCAAATCGCTACAGAAACGGCTCAAGAGCGCCCCCTAGAAATATTCAAAATACCCTCTGCATTGACCTTAGTTTGACGTAGAATCATGAAATTTGGTACACTTGTCCAACTCACCAAGATGCACAGAAAACCCTCTGGCACCAATGTTGTACGATAAATGGTAAGGCGGCCATTTTGGAACGATGACCAAATTTTCACCCCTTTTTGGCCGTTTACAGCCTCTGCATTTCAACGAACTCCTCCTAGGGATTTCGCTCGATTTGATTCAAACTTGGCCAGTTTCTTTATAAGGCACGGGGGAACAAATGTTATCAAAACTGTGCGTTTTCATGCATGCTGAAGGGGCGGGGCCAGACCTCAAAGTTGGACATCTCGCCATGAAAAACGAAACGCTTACAGCTCTTACATGAAAACTGTCTAATACATCAAACCTTCAGTGATTGACCCACATCCGGTCCCCTGCAAAACTGTATGGTCAAATCATGACATCACTTAAGCCACGCCCCCTGACAACAGGAAGTGTAAAGTTTTACATTGAACGGTCCATATCGGACCCCTGTTACCTAATCAGCGTGGCATTGTGTCCAGTGACCGAAGACATGTTGGTGTAACAAGCATTCCAATACTGTTCGTTTTTGGTGGAGCATGTGGGCGTGGCGACGTGGCGAAGTAAGACATAACGCCATCACCATACGTTTGGTTTTAAAATCCACAGATTTGATCCGAGGAGTACCAAAATCAGTATGATCGATCATTCCCCACTGCTTGGACAGGTGTCTATGCTAATTAGCATATAGACTCCATAGCGCCCCCTAGATTATTCAAACTGTTATATCTCAGTGATACATCATCCGATCTGAACCAGATTTATTGTGCATCATCAGTGAGCCCTTGTGGACACATTGATAAGGTGGGCTAACATTTGACTCAAGTGCGCCCCCTACATTACTTCTATAGTTATATCTCAGTGATACATCATCCGATCTGAACCAGATTTATTGTGCATCATCAGTGAGACCTTGTGGACACATTGATATTGTGGTTCAACATATGACTCCAGAGCGCCCCCTAGATTATTCAAACTGTTATATCTCAGTGAGACATCATCCGATCTGAACCAGATTTATTGTTCATCATCAGTGAGCCCTTGTGGACACATTGATAATGTGGTTTAACATATAACTCCATAGCGCCCCCTAGATTATTCAAACTGTTATATCTCAGTGAGACATCATCCGATCTGAACCAGATTTATTGTGTATCATCAGTGAGACCTTGTGGACACATTGATATTGTGGTTTAACATGTGACTCCAGAGCGCCCCCTAGATTATTCAAACTGTTATATCTCAGTGAGACATCATCCGATCTGAACCAGATTTATTGTGCGTGTGCACCCCTGGTGCGGAGTAGACACGAGAGACTTCGAAATGGCGACCGAGCGGACGAGCTGGAGCTCGCGCGGTCGCCTCAATAAGGTCCGAGCGGCGCTAAGCTGCGAGGGCCTCAATGCTGCTTGCAGCTTTAATTAGGCCCGAAGCAGCGAAGCGCTGCAAGGACCTATTGTAATTGTAGTGTTTATTATTTTTATTTTTTTATTTTTATTTTTATTCCCCCCAAAGAAGTGGCCTTTTGGAGGCTTTATCATATACGAAAACTCACCAAATTTGGCGGACTCGTCAGGACTGGTGAAAAATTACGTATTTTGGGGGCGTGGCAAAAATCGTCACAGAAACGGCTCAAGAGCGCCCCCTAGAAATTTTCAAAATACCCTCCGCATTGACCTTATTTTGACGTAGAATCATGAAATTCGGTAAACTTGACCATCTCACCAAGATGCACAGAAAACCCTCTGGCACCAACGTTGTACAATAAATGGGAAGGCGGCCATTTTGAAACGATGACCAAATTTTCACCCCTTTTTGGCCGTTTACAGCCTCTGCATTTGAACGAACTCCTCCTATGAATTTCGCTCGATTTGGTTCAAACTTGGCCAGTTTCTTCATAAGGCATGGGGGAACAAACGACATCAAAATTGTGCGTTTTCATGAATGCTGAAGGGGCGGGGCCAGACGTCAAAGTTGGACATCTCGCCATGAAAAACGAAACGCTTACAGCTCTTACACGAAAAGAGTCTAATACATCAAACCTTCAGTTATTGACCCACATCCGGTCCCCTGCAAAACTGTATGGTCAAATCATGACATCACTTAAGCCACGCCCCCTGACAACAGGAAGTGTAAAGTTTTACTTTGAAAGGTCCATATCGGACCCGTGTTACCTAATCAGCGTGACATTGTGTCCAGTGACTAAAGACATGTTGGTGTAACAAGCTTTCCAGCACTGTTCGTTTTGGGTGGAGCAAGTGGGCGTGGCGACATGGCGAAGTAAGACGTAACGCCATAACCATACGTTTGGATCTAAAATCCACAGATTTGATCCGAGAAGTACCAAAATCAGTATGATCGATCATTGCCCACCCCTTGAACAGGTGTTTATGCTAATTAGCAAATTGCTACAGAAACGGCTCAAGAGCGCCCCCTAGAAATATTCAAAATACCCTCTGCATTGACCTTAGTTTGACGTAGAATCATGAAATTTGGTACACTTGTCCAACTCACCAAGATGCACAGAAAACCCTCTGGCACCAATGTTGTACGATAAATGGTAAGGCGGCCATTTTGGAACGATGACCAAATTTTCACCCCTTTTTGGCCGTTTACAGCCTCTGCATTTCAACGAACTCCTCCTAGGGATTTCGCTCGATTTGATTCAAACTTGGCCAGTTTCTTTATAAGGCACGGGGGAACAAATGTTATCAAAACTGTGCGTTTTCATGCATGCTGAAGGGGCGGGGCCAGACCTCAAAGTTGGACATCTCGCCATGAAAAACGAAACGCTTACAGCTCTTACACGAAAACTGTCTAATACATCAAACCTTCAGTGATTGACCCACATCCGGTCCCCTGCAAAACTGTATGGTCAAATCATGACATCACTTAAGCCACGCCCCCTGACAACAGGAAGTGTAAAGTTTTACGTTGAACGGTCCATATCGGATCCCTGTTACCTAATCAGCGTGACATTGTATCCAGTCACCGAAGACATGTTGGTGTAACAAGCTTTCCAGCACTGTTCGTTTTGGGTGGAGCAAGTGGGCGTGGTGACATGGCGAAGTAAGACGTAACGCCGTCACCATACGTTTGGTTCTAAACTCCACAGATTTGATCTGAGGAGTACCAAAATCATTATGATCGATCATTACCCACCCCTTGAACAGGTGTTTATGCTAATTAGCAAATACCCTCCATAGCGCCCCCTAGATTATTCAAACTGTTGTATCTCAGTGATACATCATCCGATCTGAACCAGATTTATTGTGCATCATCAGTGAGCCCTTGTGGACACATTGATATAGTGGGCTAACATTTGACTCAAGTGCGCCCCCTACATTATTTCTATAGTTATATCTCAGTGATACATCATCCGATCTGAACCAGATTTATTGTGCATCATCAGTGAGCCCTTGTGGACACATTGATATGGTGGGCTAACATTTGACTCAAGTGCGCCCCCTACATTATTTCTATAGTTATATCTCAGTGATACATCATCCGATCTGAACCAGATTTATTGTGCATCATCAGTGAGCCCTTGTGGACACATTGATATGGTGGGCTAACATATGACTCCAGAGCGCCCCCTAGATTATTCAAACTGTTATATCTCAGTGATACATCATCCGATCTGAACCAGATTTATTGTGCATCATCAGTGAGCCCTTGTGGACACATTGATATGGTGGGCTAACATTTGACTCAAGTGCGCCCCCTACATTACTTCTATAGTTATATCTCAGTGATACATCATCCGATCTGAACCAGATTTATTGTGCATCATCAGTGAGACCTTGTGGACACATTGATATTGTGGTTCAACATATGACTCCAGAGCGCCCCCTAGATTATTCAAACTGTTATATCTCAGTGAGACATCATCCGATCTGAACCAGATTTATTGTTCATCATCAGTGAGCCCTTGTGGACACATTGATATTGTGGTTTAACATTTGACTCAAGTGCGCCCCCTACATTATTTCTATGGTTATATCTCAGTGATACATCATCCGATCTGAACCAGATTTATTGTGCTTTATCAGTGAACACTTCGACACACATTGATAATGGTATGTAAATTTTTACTCCATAGCGCCCCCTATATTATTACTACAGTTATATCTCAGTGATACATTATCCAATCTGCACGAGATTTATTGTGCTTTATCAGTGAACACTTCGACACACATTGATAATGGTATGTAAATTTTTACTCCATAGCGCCCCCTATATTATTACTACAGTTATATCTTAGTGATACATTATCCGATCTGCACGAGATTTATTGTGATTCATCAGTGAACACTTCTACACACATTGATAATGGTATGTAAATTTTTACTCCATAGCGCCCCCTGTATTATTACTACAGTTATATCTTAGTGATACATTATCCGATCTGCACAAGATTTATTGTGCTTTATCAGTGAACACTTCGACACACATTGATAATGGTATGTAAATTTTTACTCCATAGCGCCCCCTATATTATTACTACAGTTATATCTTAGTGATACATTATCCGATCTGCACGAGATTTATTGTGATTCATCAGTGAACACTTCTACACACATTGATAATGGTATGTAAATTTTTACTCCATAGCGCCCCCTATATTATTACTACAGTTATATCTCAGTGATACATTATCCGATCTGAACCAGATTTATTGTGCATCATCAGTGAGCCCTTGTGGACACATTGATATGGTGGGCTAACATTTGACTCAAGTGCGCCCCCTACATTACTTCTATAGTTATATCTCAGTGATACATCATCCGATCTGAACCAGATTTATTGTGCATCATCAGTGAACACTTCGACACACATTGATAATGTTATGTAAATTTTTACTCCATAGCGCCCCCTATATTATTACTACAGTTATATCTCAGTGATACATTATCCGATCTGCACGAGATTTATTGTGCTTTATCAGTGAACACTTCGACACACATTGATAATGTTATGTAAATTTTTACTCTATAGCGCCCCCTATATTATTACTACAGTTATATCTTAGTGATACATTATCCGATCTGCACGAGATTTATTGTGATTCATCAATGAACACTTCTACACACATTGATAATGGTATGTAAATTTTTACTCCATAGCGCCCCCTGTATTATTACTACAGTTATATCTTAGTGATACATTATCCGATCTACACAAGATTTATTGTGCTTTATCAGTGAACACTTCTACACACATTGATAATGGTATGTAAATTTTTACTCCATAGCGCCCCCTATATTATTACTACAGTTATATCTTAGTGATACATTATCCGATCTGCACGAGATTTATTGTGATTCATCAGTGAACACTTCTATACACATTGATAATGGTATGTAAATTTTTACTCCATAGCGCCCCCTATATTATTACTACAGTTATATCTCAGTGATACATTATCCGATCTGCACGAGATTTATTGTGCTTTATCAGTGAACACTTCGACACACATTGATAATGGTATGTAAATTTTTACTCCATAGCGCCCCCTATATTATTACTACAGTTATATCTTAGTGATACATTATCCGATCTGCACGAGATTTATTGTGATTCATCAGTGAACACTTCTACACACATTGATAATGGTATGTAAATTTTTACTCCATAGCGCCCCCTGTATTATTACTACAGTTATATCTTAGTGATACATTATCCGATCTGCACAAGATTTATTGTGCTTTATCAGTGAACACTTCGACACACATTGATAATGGTATGTAAATTTTTACTCCATAGCGCCCCCTATATTATTACTACAGTTATATCTTAGTGATACATTATCCGATCTGCACGAGATTTATTGTGATTCATCAGTGAACACTTCTACACACATTTATAATGGTATGTAAATTTTTACTCCATAGCGCCCCCTATATTATTACTACAGTTATATCTCAGTGATACATTATCCGATATTTACCAGATTTATTGTACATCATCAGTGAGCACTTCAACACACATTGATACTGTGGTTTAACAGATTACTCCAGTGCGCCCCCTACATTATTTTTCAAACTGTTACATCTCATTGCTAGATCATCTGATCTGTTCTACATTTACTGTGTGTTACCAGTCAGCACTTCTAAACACGTATATATTGTTGTTATTCGCTAACTGTTCTTGGCAAACGGGTGCTGGATGGGCATGAGAGAGTTCGAGGTGGTGACCGAGCAGATCAGCTGGAGGTCCCGTGGTCGACATAATAAGGCCGGAGCGGCGCTAAGCTGCGAGGGCCTCAATGCTGCTTGCAGCTTTAATTAGGCCCGAGCAGCTAAGCGCTGCAAGGCCTATTGTAATTGTAGTGTTTATTATTAGGCCCGAGCAGCTAAGCGCTGCAAGGCCTATTGTAATTGTAGTGTTTATTATTTTTTTTTTTTTCTTTCCCAAAAGAAGTGGCCTTTTGGGGGCTTTATCATATATGAAAACTCACCAAATTTGGCGGACTCGTCAGGACTGGTGAAAAATTACGTATTTTGGGGGCGTGGCAAAAATCGCCACAGAAACGGCTCAAGAGCGCCCCCTAGAAATTTTCAAAATATCCTCCGCATGACCTTAGTTTGACGTAGAATCATGAAATTTGGTACACTTGTCCAACTCACCAAGATGCACAGAAAATCCTCTTGCACCAACGTTGTACGATAAATGGTAAGGCGGCCATTTTGGATCGATGACCAAATTTTTACCCCTTTTTGGCCGTTTACAGCCTCCGCATTTGAACGAACTCCTCCTATGGATTTCGCTCGATTTGGTTCAAACTTGGCCAGTTTCTTCATAAGGCACGGGGGAACAAACAATATCAAAATTGTGCGTTTTCATGAATGCTGAAGGGGCGGGGCCAGACCTCAAAGTTGGACATCTCGCCATGAAAAACGAAACGCTTACAGCTCTTACACGAAAAGAGTCTAATACATCAAACCTTCAGTGATTGACGCACATCCGGTCCCCCGCAAAACTGTATGGTCAAATCATGACATCACTTAAGCCACGCCCCCTGACAACAGGAAGTGTAAAGTTTTACGTTGAACGGTCCATATCGGACCCCTGTTACCTAATCAGCGTGGCATTGTGTCCAGTGACCGAAGACATGTTGGTGTAACAAGCATTCCAATACTGTTCGTTTTTGGTGGAGCATGTGGGCGTGGCGACGTGGCGAAGTAAGACATAACGCCATCACCATACGTTTGGTTCTAAAATCCACAGATTTGATCCGAGGAGTACCAAAATCAGTATGATCGATCATTGCCCACCCCTTGAACAGGTGTTTATGCTAATTAGCAAATCGCTACAGAAACGGCTCAAGAGCGCCCCCTAGAAATATTCAAAATACCCTCTGCATTGACCTTAGTTTGACGTAGAATCATGAAATTTGGTACACTTGTCCAACTCACCAAGATGCACAGAAAACCCTCTGGCACCAATGTTGTACGATAAATGGTAAGGCGGCCATTTTGGAACGATGACCAAATTTTCACCCCTTTTTGGCCGTTTACAGCCTCTGCATTTCAACGAACTCCTCCTAGGGATTTCGCTCGATTTGATTCAAACTTGGCCAGTTTCTTTATAAGGCACGGGGGAACAAATGTTATCAAAACTGTGCGTTTTCATGCATGCTGAAGGGGCGGGGCCAGACCTCAAAGTTGGACATCTCGCCATGAAAAACGAAACGCTTACAGCTCTTACACGAAAACTGTCTAATACATCAAACCTTCAGTGATTGACCCACATCCGGTCCCCTGCAAAACTGTATGGTCAAATCATGACATCACTTAAGCCACGCCCCCTGACAACAGGAAGTGTAAAGTTTTACGTTGAACGGTCCATATCGGACCCCTGTTACCTAATCAGCGTGACATTGTATCCAGTCACCGAAGACATGTTGGTGTAACAAGCTTTCCAGCACTGTTCGTTTTGGGTGGAGCAAGTGGGCGTGGTGACGTGGCGAAGTAAGACGTAACGCCGTCACCATACGTTTGGTTCTAAACTCCACAGATTTGATCTGAGGAGTACCAAAATCATTATGATCGATCATTACCCACCCCTTGAACAGGTGTTTATGCTAATTAGCAAATAGCCTCCATAGCGCCCCCTAGATTATTCAAACTGTTGTATCTCAGTGATACATCATCCGATCTGAACCAGATTTATTGTGCATCATCAGTGAGCCCTTGTGGACACATTGATATGGTGGGCTAACATTTGACTCAAGTGCGCCCCCTACATTACTTCTATAGTTATATCTCAGTGATACATCATCCGATCTGAACCAGATTTATTGTGCATCATCAGTGAGACCTTGTGGACACATTGATATTGTGGTTCAACATATGACTCCAGAGCGCCCCCTAGATTATTCAAACTGTTATATCTCAGTGAGACATCATCCGATCTGAACCAGATTTATTGTTCATCATCAGTGAGCCCTTGTGGACACATTGATATTGTGGTTTAACATTTGACTCAAGTGCGCCCCCTACATTATTTCTATGGTTATATCTCAGTGATACATCATCCGATCTGAACCAGATTTATTGTGATTCATCAGTGAACACTTCTACACACATTGATAATGTTATGTAAATTTTTACTCCATAGCGCCCCCTATATTATTACTACAGTTATATCTTAGTGATACATTATCCGATCTGCACGAGATTTATTATGCTTTATCAGTGAACACTTCGACACACATTGATAATGTTATGTAAATTTTTACTCCATAGCGCCCCCTATATTATTACTACAGTTATATCTTAGTGATACATTATCCGATCTGCACGAGATTTATTATGATTCATCAGTGAACACTTCTACACACATTGATAATGGTATGTAAATTTTTACTCCATAGCGCCCCCTATATTATTACTACAGTTATATCTCAGTGATACATTATCCGATCTGCACGAGATTTATTGTGCTTTATCAGTGAACACTTCGACACACATTGATAATGGTATGTAAATTTTTACTCCATAGCGCCCCCTATATTATTACTACAGTTATATCTTAGTGATACATTATCCGATCTGCACGAGATTTATTGTGATTCATCAGTGAACACTTCTATACACATTGATAATGGTATGTAAATTTTTACTCCATAGCGCCCCCTATATTATTACTACAGTTATATCTCAGTGATACATTATCCAATCTGCACGAGATTTATTGTGCTTTATCAGTGAACACTTCGACACACATTGATAATGGTATGTAAATTTTTACTCCATAGCGCCCCCTATATTATTACTACAGTTATATCTTAGTGATACATTATCCGATCTGCACGAGATTTATTATGATTCATCAGTGAACACTTCTACACACATTGATAATGGTATGTAAATTTTTACTCCATAGCGCCCCCTGTATTATTACTACAGTTATATCTTAGTGATACATTATCCGATCTGCACGAGATTTATTGTGCTTTATCAGTGAACACTTCGACACACATTGATAATGGTATGTAAATTTTTACTCCATAGCGCCCCCTATATTATTACTACAGTTATATCTTAGTGATACATTATCCGATCTGCACGAGATTTATTGTGATTCATCAGTGAACACTTCTATACACATTGATAATGGTATGTAAATTTTTACTCCATAGCGCCCCCTATATTATTACTACAGTTATATCTCAGTGATACATTATCCAATCTGCACGAGATTTATTGTGCTTTATCAGTGAACACTTCGACACACATTGATAATGGTATGTAAATTTTTACTCCATAGCGCCCCCTATATTATTACTACAGTTATATCTTAGTGATACATTATCCGATCTGCACGAGATTTATTGTGCTTTATCAGTGAACACTTCTACACACATTGATAATGTATGTAAATTTATACTCCATAGCGCCCCCTATATTATTACTACAGTTATATCTCAGTGATACATTATCCGATCTGCACGATATTTACTATGTTTCATCAGTGAGACCTTGTGGACACATTGATATTGTGGTTTAACATATGACTCAAGAGCGCCCCCTAGATTATTCAAATTGTTATATCTCAGTGAGACATCATCCGATCTGAACCAGATTTATTGTGCATCATCAGTGAGTCCTTGTGGACACATTGATAAGGTGGGTTAACATTTGACTCAAGTGCGCCCCCTACATTATTTCTATAGTTATATCTCAGTGATACATCATCCGATCTGAACCAGATTTATTGTGTATCATCAGTGAGACATTGTGGACACATTGATATTGTGGTTTAACATATGACTCCAGAGCGCCCCCTAGATTACTCAAACTGTTATATCTCAGTGAGACATCATCTGATCTGAACCAGATTTATTGTGTATCATCAATGAGCCCTTGTGGACACATTGATATGGTGGGCTAACATTTAACTCAAGTGCGCCCCTACATTATTTCTATAGTTATATCTCAGTGATACATCATCCGATTTGAACCAGATTTATTGTGCATCATCAGTGAGCCCTTGTGGACACATTGATGTTGTGGTTTAACATATAACTCCATAGCGCCCCCTAGATTATTTAAACTGTTATATCTCAGTGAGACATCATCCGATCTGAACCAGATTTATTGTGCGTGTGCACCCCTGGTGCGGAGTTGACACGAGAGACTTTGAAATGGCGACCGAGCGGACGAGCTGGAGCTCGCGCGGTCGCCTCAATAAGGTCGGAGCGGCGCTAAGCTGCGAGGGCCTCAACGCCGCTTGCGGCTTTAATTTTTATTATTTTTTATTATTTTTTTTTTTTTCTTCCCCCCAAAGAAGTGGCCTTTTGGAGGCTTTATCATATACGAAAACTCACCAAATTTGGCGGACTCGTCAGGACTGGTGAAAAATTACGTATTTTGGGGGCGTGGCAAAAATAGCCACAGAAACGGCTCAAGAGCGCCCCCTAGAAATTTTCAAAATACCCTCCGCATTGACCTTATTTTGACGTACAATCATGAAATTCGGTACACTTGTCCATCTCACCAAGATGCACAGAAAAACCTCTGGCACCAACGTTGTACGATAAATGGTAAGGCGGCCATTTTGGATCGATGACCAAATTTTTACACCTTTTTGGCCGTTTACAGCCTCCGCATTTGAACGAACTCCTCCTATGAATTTCGCTCGATTTGGTTCAAACTTGGCCAGTTTCTTCATAAGGCATGGGGGAACAAACAATATCAAAATTGTGCGTTTTCATGAATGCTGAAGGGGCGGGGCCAGACGTCAAAGTTGGACATCTCGCCATGAAAAACGAAACGCTTACAGCTCTTACACGAAAAAAGTCTAATACATCAAACCTTCAGTTATTGACCCACATCCGGTCCCCCGCAAAACTGTATGGTCAAATCATGACATCACTTAAGCCACGCCCCCTGACAACAGGAAGTGTAAAGTTTTACGTTGAACGGTCCATATCGGACCCCTGTTACCTAATCAGCGTGGCATTGTGTCCAGTGACCGAAGACATGTTGGTGTAACAAGCATTCCAATACTGTTCGTTTTTGGTGGAGCATGTGGGTGTGGCGACGTGGCGAAGTAAGACATAACGCCATCACCATACGTTTGGTTCTAAAATCCACAGATTTGATCCGAGGAGTACCAAAATCAGTATGATCGATCATTGCCCACCCCTTGAACAGGTGTTTATGCTAATTAGCAAATCGCTACAGAAACGGCTCAAGAGCGCCCCCTAGAAATATTCAAAATACCCTCCGCATTGACCTTAGTTTGACGTAGAATCATGAAATTTGGTACACTTGTCCAACTCACCAAGATGCACAGAAAACCCTCTGGCACCAATGTTGTACGATAAATGGTAAGGCGGCCATTTTGGAACGATGACCAAATTTTCACCCCTTTTTGGCCGTTTACAGCCTCTGCATTTCAACAAACTCCTCCTAGGGATTTCGCTCGATTTGATTCAAACTTTGCCAGTTTCTTTATAAGGCATGGGGGAACAAATGTTATCAAAACTGTGCGTTTTCATGCATGCTGAAGGGGCGGGGCCAGACCTCAAAGTTGGACATCTCGCCATGAAAAACGAAACGCTTACAACTCTTACACGAAAACTGTCTAATACAGTACATCAAACCTTCAGTGATTGACCCACATCCGGTCCCCTGCAAAACTGTATGGTCAAATCATGACATCACTTAAGCCACGCCCCCTGACAACAGGAAGTGTAAAGTTTTACGTTGAACGGTCCATATCGGATCCCTGTTACCTAATCAGCGTGACATTGTATCCAGTCACCGAAGACATGTTGGTGTAACAAGCTTTCCAGCACTGTTCGTTTTGGGTGGAGCAAGTGGGCGTGGTGACGTGGCGAAGTAAGACGTAACGCCGTCACCATACGTTTGGTTCTAAACTCCACAGATTTGATCTGAGGAGTACCAAAATCATTATGATCGATCATTACCCACCCCTTGAACAGGTGTTTATGCTAATTAGCAAATAGCCTCCATAGCGCCCCCTAGATTATTCAAACTGTTGTATCTCAGTGATACATCATCCGATCTGAACCAGATTTATTGTGCATCATCAGTGAGCCCTTGTGGACACATTGATATGGTGGGCTAACATTTGACTCAAGTGCGCCCCCTACATTATTTCTATAGTTATATCTCAGTGATACATCATCCGATCTGAACCAGATTTATTGTGCATCATCAGTGAGCCCTTGTGGACACATTGATATGGTGGGCTAACATTTGACTCAAGTGCGCCCCCTACATTATTTCTATAGTTATATCTCAGTGATACATCATCCGATCTGAACCAGATTTATTGTGCATCATCAGTGAGCCCTTGTGGACACATTGATAAGGTGGGCTAACATATGACTCCAGAGCGCCCCCTAGATTATTCAAACTGTTATATCTCAGTGATACATCATCCGATCTGAACCAGATTTATTGTGCATCATCAGTGAGCCCTTGTGGACACATTGATATTGTGGTTTAACATATGACTCAAGAGCGCCCCCTAGATTATTCAAATCGTTATATCTCAGTGATACATCATCCGATCTAAACCAGATTTATTGTGCATCTTCAGTGAACACTTCGACACACATTGATAATGGTATGTAAATTTTTACTCCATAGCGCCCCCTATATTATTACTACAGTTATATCTTAGTGATACATTATCCGATCTGCACGAGATTTATTATGATTCATCAGTGAGACCTTGTGGACACATTGATATTGTGGTTTAACATATGACTCAAGAGCGCCCCCTAGATTATTCAAATCGTTATATCTCAGTGATACATCATCCGATCTGAACCAGATTTATTGTGCATCATCAGTGAGCACTTGTGGACACATTGATATGGTGGGCTAACATTTGACTCAAGTGCGTCCCCTAGATTATTCAAACTGTTATATCTCAGTTATACATCATCCGATATGTACCAGATTTATTGTACATCATCAGTGAGTACATAAACACACATTGATACTGTGGTTTAACAGATAACTCTAGTGTACCCCTACATTATTTTTCAAACTGTTACATCTCATTGTTAGATCATCTGATCTGTTCCACATTTACTGTATGTCATCTGTCAGCACTTCTAAACACGTATATATTGTTGTTATTCGCTAACTATTCTTGGCAAACGGGTGTTGGATGGGCATGAGAGAGTTCGAGGTGGTGACCGAGCAGACGAGCTGGAGCTCGCGTGGTCGCCACAATAAGGCCAGAGCGGCGCTAAGCTGCGAGGGCCTCAACGCTGCTTGCAGCTTTAATTTTTATTTTTTTTATTTTTATTCTAGTCCCTCTTGAAGTGGCCTTTTGGGGGCTTTATCATATACGAAAACTCACCAAATTTTGCGGACTCGTCAGGACTGGTGAAAAATTACGTATTTTGGGGGCGTGGCAAAAATCGCCACAGAAACGGCTCAAGAGCGCCCCCTAGAAATTTTCAAAATACCCTCCGCATTGACCTTAGTTTGACGTAGAATCATGAAATTTGGTACACTTGTCCAACTCACCAAGATGCACAGAAAACCCTCTGGCACCAATGTTGTACAATAAATGGTAAGGCGGCCATTTTGGAACGATGACCAAATTTTCACCCCTTTTTGGCCGTTTACAGCCTCCGCATTTGAACGAACTCCTCCTATGAATTTCGCTCGATTTGGTTCAAACTTGGCCAGTTTCTTCATAAGGCACGGGGGAACAAACGATATCAAAATTGTGCGTTTTCATGAATGCTGAAGGGGCGGGGCCAGACGTCAAAGTTGGACATCTCGCCATGAAAAACGAAACGCTTACAGCTCTTACACGAAAAAAGTCTAATACATCAAACCTTCAGTTATTGACCCACATCCGGTCCCCCGCAAAACTGTATGGTCAAATCATGACATCACTTAAGCCACGCCCCCTGACAACAGGAAGTGTAAAGTTTTACTTTGAAAGGTCCATATCGGACCCGTGTTACCTAATCAGCGTGACATTGTGTCCAGTGACTAAAGACATGTTGGTGTAACAAGCTTTCCAGCACTGTTCGTTTTGGGTGGAGCAAGTGGGCGTGGCGACATGGCGAAGTAAGACGTAACGCCATCACCATACGTTTGGATCTAAAATCCACAGATTTGATCCGAGGAGTACCAAAATCAGTATGATCGATCATTGCCCACCCCTTGAACAGGTGTTTATGCTAATTAGCAAATCGCTACAGAAACGGCTCAAGAGCGCCCCCTAGAAATATTCAAAATACCCTCCGCATTGACCTTAGTTTGACGTAGAATCATGAAATTTGGTACACTTGTCCAACTCACCAAGATGCACAGAAAACCCTCTGGCACCAATGTTGTACGATAAATGGTAAGGCGGCCATTTTGGAACGATGACCAAATTTTCACCCCTTTTTGGCCGTTTACAGCCTCTGCATTTCAACGAACTCCTCCTAGGGATTTCGCTCGATTTGATTCAAACTTGGCCAGTTTCTTTATAAGGCACGGGGGAACAAATGTTATCAAAACTGTGCGTTTTCATGCATGCTGAAGGGGCGGGGCCAGACCTCAAAGTTGGACATCTCGCCATGAAAAACGAAACGCTTACAGCTCTTACACGAAAACTGTCTAATACATCAAACCTTCAGTGATTGACCCACATCCGGTCCCCTGCAAAACTGTATGGTCAAATCATGACATCACTTAAGCCACGCCCCCTGACAACAGGAAGTGTAAAGTTTTACGTTGAACGGTCCATATCGGATCCCTGTTACCTAATCAGCGTGACATTGTATCCAGTCACCGAAGACATGGTGGTGTAACAAGCTTTCCAGCACTGTTCGTTTTGGGTGGAGCAAGTGGGCGTGGTGACGTGGCGAAGTAAGACGTAACGCCGTCACCATACGTTTGGTTCTAAACTCCACAGATTTGATCTGAGGAGTACCAAAATCATTATGATCGATCATTACCCACCCCTTGAACAGGTGTTTATGCTAATTAGCAAATAGCCTCCATAGCGCCCCCTAGATTATTCAAACTGTTGTATCTCAGTGATACATCATCCGATCTGAACCAGATTTATTGTGCATCATCAGTGAGCCCTTGTGGACACATTGATATGGTGGGCTAACATTTGACTCAAGTGCGCCCCCTACATTATTTCTATAGTTATATCTCAGTGATACATCATCCGATCTGCACGAGATTTATTATGCTTTATCAGTGAACACTTCGACACACATTGATAATGGTATGTAAATTTTTACTCCATAGCGCCCCCTATATTATTACTACAGTTATATCTTAGTGATACATTATCCGATCTGCACGAGATTTATTGTGCTTTATCAGTGAACACTTCGACATACATTGATAATAGTATGTAAATTTTTACTCCATAGCGCTCCCTATATTATTACTACAGTTATATCTTAGTGATACATTATCCGATCTGCACGAGATTTAATGTGATTCATCAGTGAACACTTCTATACACATTGATAATGGTATGTAAATTTTTACTCCATAGCGCCCCTATATTATTACTACAGTTATATCTAAGTGATACATTATCCAATCTGCACGAGATTTATTGTGCTTTATCAGTGAACACTTCGACACACATTGATAATGGTATGTAAATTTTTACTCCATAGCGCCCCCTATATTATTACTACAGTTATATCTTAGTGATACATTATCCGATCTGCACGAGATTTATTGTGATTCATCAGTGAACACTTCTACACACATTGATAATGGTATGTAAATTTTTACTCCATAGCGCCCCCTATATTATTACTACAGTTATATCTCAGTGATACATTATCCGATCTGCACGAGATTTATTGTGCTTTATCAGTGAACACTTCGACACACATTGATAATGGTATGTAAATTTTTACTCCATAGCGCCCCCTGTATTATTACTACAGTTATATCTTAGTGATACATTATCCGATCTGCACGAGGATTATTGTGCTTTATCAGTGAACACTTCGACACACATTGATAATGGTATGTAAATTTTTACTCCATAGCGCCCCCTATATTATTACTACAGTTATATCTTAGTGATACATTATCCGATCTGCACGAGATTTATTGTGATTCATCAGTGAACACTTCTACACACATTGATAATGGTATGTAAATTTTTACTCCATAGCGCCCCCTATATTATTACTACAGTTATATCTCAGTGATACATTATCCGATCTGCACGAGATTTACTATGCTTCATCAGTGAGACCTTGTGGACACATTGATATTGTGGTTTAACATATGACTCAAGAGCGCCCCCTAGATTATTCAAATCGTTATATCTCAGTGATACATCATCCGATCTAAACCAGATTTATTGTGCATCTTCAGTGAACACTTCGACACACATTGATAATGGTATGTAAATTTTTACTCCATAGCGCCCCCTATATTATTACTACAGTTATATCTTAGTGATACATTATCCGATCTGCATGAGATTTATTGTGATTCATCAGTGAACACTTCTACACACATTGATAATGGTATGTAAATTTATACTCCATAGCGCCCCCTATATTATTACTACAGTTATATCTCAGTGATACATTATCCGATCTGCACAAGATTTACTATGCTTCATCAGTGAGACCTTGTGGACACATTGATATTGTGGTTTAACATATGACTCAAGAGCGCCCCCTAGATTATTCAAATCGTTATATCTCAGTGATACATCATCCGATCTAAACCAGATTTATTGTGTATCATCAGTGAGCCCTCGTGGACACATTGATATTGTGGTTTAATATATGACTCCAGAGTGCCCCTTACATTATTCAAATCGTTATATCTTAGTGATACATCATCCGATCTAAACCAGATTTATTGTGCATCATCAGTGAGCCCTCGTGGACACATTGATATGGTGGGCTAACATTTGACTCAAGTGCGTCCCCTAGATTATTCAAACTGTTATATCTCAGTTATACATCATCCGATATTTACCAGATTTATTGTACATCATCAGTGAGCACTTCAACACACATTGATACTGTGGTTTAACAGATAACTCCAGTGCGCCCCCTACATTATTTTTCAAACTGTTACATCTCATTGCTAGATCATCTGATCTGTTCTACATTTACTGTGTGTCACCAGTCAGCACTTCTAAACACGTATATATTGTTGTTATTCGCTAACTGTTCTTGGCAAACGGGTGCTGGATGGGCATGAGAGAGTTCGAGGTGGTGACCGAGCAGATCAGCTGGAGGTCCCGTGGTCGACACAATAAGGCCAGAGCGGCGCTAAGCTGCGAGGGCCTCAATGCTGCTTGCAGCTTTAATTAGGCCCGAAGCAGCGAAGCGCTGCAAGGACCTATTGTAATTGTAGTGTTTATTATTAGGCCCGAAGCAGCGAAGCGCTGCAAGGACCTATTGTAATTGTAGTGTTTATTATTATTATTAGGCCCGAAGCAGCGAAGCGCTGCAAGGACCTATTG